>KE156799.1:115862-151301 GCA_000411055.1 Leavenworthia alabamica
GTCCTCCATCTCTCTTACCACCAATTCTTTTACCTTTTTCAACGTCGCTCGGCTGAGGAGGCGGTGGTGGAGAGTCTGGAGACCATGTTTTATTCTTCTTGAGGTCGTAAAGAAGACAGCATAAGGTAAATACTACCGTAAGTACGAGGAGACAACCGCATAGTGTAAAGATGTGACAATATGAATTTTAATATTGAAGTGTTATAAGAATATGAATTTTAATGTCCTTTTTTTATATCCCAATTTTTTTTGTACGTTTTGAAGATGTGACAAAAAAAAAAGAAACTTATGGCATATTCCATTATTATTTTATTGGTTTATGAAAGTTCAAGAAATTGCAGAAGAAGTTTCAGATAAAAGTAACAACTAATATGTGACATTTTCTTCCTCATTAGTTTTTCGTAATAAATCATATATAATCAGTGATATTTTTATATCCAGAGACGATGCATAAATTTTTAAGAATATCAAAATAAGAATATCGTTTAATTTTATCCATGTTTGTGTTTGCGTATACATAAAAAAAATTTAAAAATCTAAAAGTTTATTAATTTTATTAAAACTCAAACCTTACGTTTTAAAAAAAAATAAACCTTTCAACAAATCAACTATTACAGGTTTGTGGATATTTAAAAATGTTACAATATATATTTTTTGGTCAAAGTATACAATATTGATTAGAATGTAAATTTGGATAACTAAAAGTCTACCGATGATTTACAGTTGTTCATATACGAAAACGTGTGCCCGACAATTACGGTCATATAGATTGAGATCTTCATTTATATCACAACATTTTAGAGTTTAATATTCATGTTGATACGTGCATGCAACAACATGCAAATATCAATTGACTTTCTAATTCTGTGTAGAAATCTTATTTTCTTAATATTATGTGACATAATTATGTTTCTAATTGTTATTGTCCTTGTTTTAACGGGTTTTAGCACACTTTGGGAACCAAACAAATAATATACAAATATATTTGATTTTGTTTGTTTATTTTATTTTAACTATATACATTTTGTAAAGATATTCAAATGTTTTTACACAAGTTATATCTATGCAGTAATCTTGTGGCCAATTCATTTATGGATCACAATCATATAACACTATTACTAAATTCAATCAATCCCTACAAGTTGATATTTTAACTAAATGAAATGGTCATTTGAAAAAGTGAATTTATTGAAATGATTAGTCATGGGCATTCGGGCCTGCAAGTCGGGTTCGGGTAAAATCCGTTCGGGTTGTTCAGATTTAAGAGTATAGTATTCAATAAGTTTATTTTATGAATTTTGGATCAAGTTCGGGTCGGATTGGATTATAAATATAAAAACCGTAAAACCGATATAATCGGATAACCACAATTTTGTTTTTTTTTGTATCCGAAAACCCGATAAGATATTTGTACATTCGAAAATATATCCATAAAACCGAACTTTATACCCGTAATACATATAAAAATCCGAAAACCACAATACATACCCAAATATACCTTTAAATTTCATAATCAAAACAGTCAAATAGAAAAGTTAAATGATCAAAATAACAAATCAACTCTTGAAAAACAAAATCCAACATTAGAATCGTCTTTTCGCCTCTTTCCTCTAAGAAAAATAAAAAAATCGCTAAACTAAATCTAAATAATAACCCTAATTGGTTAAAATTGGGTTTCGGTTAAAACTCATACCCGACCCGATAACCACGGCTAGACGCACTCAAAATCCAATAACACATTTTAATTATGGGTTCGGTCGTACCCAATAACTGATTTTTTCGAGTAGATTTCGGATATACCCGATCGGATGCAGTATTTTGTCCAGACCTATAAATGATTTTATCTCGGATTAATTCAAGTGATCTTAACGAATTTTTTCCGGGATAATTAATTGCTTAATTTTGATCCGTTAGATTGATTTCTTTTCCGGATTGTCAAGATCCTCTCATGTTGCCCTGTTCTTCAGATGAGTTACATTTCATATCTCACATGAAAATAAACATCCGTTTAAATTAGTTATATACTAATCAGTTAGCTTTGAATTTTGATGTCATAACACATTTAATATGTTGAAGAAGATGATATATAGCCAAGTTTATAAAGAGAAACAACAGTTTATTACAAAATTATTATTCTATTTTCATTTATTTTACTTGTATAGATAATAAATAGATAATTATCATACCCACGAAATACGAAACTCTAATCTCCACAGCCACCGCAACCGTCGGCGCCTCCGCCAGAATTTGCGGTGGTTATACCTTCTCCGCTACAACAGCTGTTTTAATATCATTCCCTGTCAAAACAACAAGTTCTCTATCTTTTGTTCCCATGTCCAAAACTCGTGGCTGAGACATTAACGGCTTTTTCTTATTCTTGCTGCTGAAGAAGAGTTTGTGAGTCCAAAAAGCCAAGAATAAAAACAACACCATAATCAACACTCCAAAAATCAAATTAACGCAAGTTAAAAGGGCAATTGCAACATAATTATTCATTATTTTGCTACCTTTTCTTTTTTTATATCCTAATGTTTTTATACACTTTGAAGATGTATAGAATCTGGTATTGCATATTCTATTAATTTTTATTTCTTTATGAATGTTGACGAAATTGCAAAGGAACTTTCAAATGAAATATAACAAAACTAATCTGTGACATTTTCTTCTTGATTAAATACTTTAGATAAATTCTTTAAACCATTTTTTAAACCTTAGTTATGAACCAATTAAAATTTATAAAACAAACATAAAACATATTTAAAATTTAAACCAAACTCAACTACCTCATATAATAATTAAAAAATTCAAAAAATAATAAGTCTAAAGATGATTTACAGTTGGTCGTACGAAAACGTGTGCCCGACAACATTCATAAGTTACATAGAATTTTTTTTTGTACCGAAAATTTTCTAAACGCAAGTTGAAAAACAAAACGGGAGCTCTAAGCGGTTGCTTCACTCTCCTTAGCTCAGATACGGCCCTGCATATACATCGGCTATATGCAAGTAATATATGAAAACAATGTTTTAAAATTTTAATCTCTAAAGTCTAAACCATGTTTTATAAAATAACATGTCCGGAAACTGATGATTCATTGACCAAGAAAATGTAACCGAGAGATATTAATCAATCTGAATTTTTTTTATTAAATTAAGTAGCCAATTAATCTGAAAAATTCATTTTAAATATTAATAATATACTATGATACTATTTCTTATAACATCCGTTAATACTATAATTTTCAAGAAGAAAATGTTAACGTAATTGAATATACCTTAATTATTTTACTACGAAAACTTTCTGATTATTTTAAAATATAGTTATCAAAATAGTGATTTTATATATTTTATCATCAGCATTGTTATTTAAATTAGTTTTACTGAATATGTCAACTAAACTATATTATATATAGTAATTCATAAAAATAATAATATACAATGCATAATATAAATCTTACATTACATATACAAATAAACAAAATATATTACAAACCAAATAAATCATCATAACATTTTTAGATAAAGAGAGAAACCTCATATTTTAACCACCTCCACCACCACCACCTCCACATCCACCACCACCACCACCACATCCTCCACCGCCTCCGCAACAGCCTCCACCACCACTATCACCACCACCACAACAGCAACATACATCTGCGTTTACTTCAACTCTATCACGACTCTTCTTAGGTTTCTTCTCCTTCAAAACAACAAGGCCTCCATCTTTCTTTCCCTTTTTACCCTTTTTCTTATCTTCTGTCTTTTTCTTCTTGGGACAAAGATAGCAACAAAATAACATTCGACACATCGTGATCGTATATAGCAAATGTATAAAGTTTATGTGTGTTTGATGAATGTTATGAATTCTAATGCAAATTTAGATATTGTAAAAGCCCTTTTATATAGCCTTTAAATACCATAGACTTTGACAAATGTATATATATTATTTGTATAATATAAGGTTTACGACGTGGACTATATGTTTTCGGAAAGATACATGAAATTGATCAAGACAAATGAGATTTCCCTTCTTGATTACTATACACGATCAAATAGATAATGAGTTTTTAATTTGTATTTACAATATATATAGTTATATACGTTAGCCTCTACACAGAGGCGTGTCGGATACATAATTTTAACTAAATTTTAAGTTTTTATATTTAATATTTTTATTTAATATACGGTAAAATATGTATTTTAACAATTTTATCTTAATTTTTAAATTTTGTTTTCTATACTAATATCAGTATAGTAATTTCAATTATCTTATAAAAATATNTTTCAGAAAATAGATAAATTCATTTTTATAATTTAATAATCCTAATTAGTTTATATTTATTATTAAAATATAATAAATTTTAGTAATTATTTATTGTTTATTATTAAAATATATGAAGATATTGAATTTTTTAGCATTAGACCTCTAAATCTCTAGACACGGTTCTGCCTCTACATCATACAGTTGAAAACTCCGGGGAACAATTACATTAATATTATAGTTTTTACGAATCTCATATTCAAACATATATATAAATATATATACAAGAAATTGCAAGGTAGTTTCATGTGATTGAAAATATATACATTCATATAGATTGAGATCTTCGTTTATATAATAAGATAGATTAAATTGTGGAAATTCTAAGGAAACGATACTACAACATATTACAGTTAATTTTATGGGTTTTAATATTCATGATGGATACGTGCATGCAACAACAAGCAAAGATCAATTGACTTTCTATTTTTGTGTCATAGTTATGTTTCTAAATTTCATAGTAATTGTGCTTAGGTCTGTCAATTTGGTTCATTATCCGTGGATACCGTGGGTTTTAACCCGCTGTGGGACGGATGCACATCGAGAAAATTGTAGAATTAAATTAACGGATACGGATACGGTTTGAGATATATTAAAACAGGGCAGATGCGGGTTGAATTATTTATAAAAACGGGTATGCGGATACCCGCAATTATATGTCGTTTTGGAATTTTATCGGTTAAATGCTTGTTGTTTTTAATAAATATGTGTTGTTTTACCGAAAAATGTATGTTGTTTTTAAAAATTAAGAAAAAATCATATTTTATCTTATTTTGCGGGTTAAGTGGGTTACCCGCCAACCCGTTTGATTAACACGGGCGGATGCGGATATCAAATTTGAAAACCACAGGTAAGGCGGGTTGATGATTTGCGGATAAAAAAAATTTTAAATCTGCAGCAGGGCGAGTTAGACACGACGGATTCGACTCGTTTGACGGGCCTAATTGTCCTTTCCGAACTAACCAAATCACAAAAATAATTATAATAAAATATATTGCAAGAAAAAATAATAATGGAAACATTACCAACAAAACTGATCAACAGTAAATATGACTCGAATTATCAGCTTTAAAAAGATGTATTAGACACTGGAACCCTAAATACAGTCAAGATTCAAGAATCATTCTTTTTCTTTATTACTCAGGCTTAAACACCTTTTATAACCCATTAAAGAAAAATGTTATAACTACAATCTCGAGTAACAAATCTAAACTCAAGCGATGAAGCTTTTTAAAAAAGGTTTGAAATCTGAGTTCTCTATTTGTAGCTTTGTGAAACCTCCAAAACGAGCTTGTCCATGAACTGATATTTCTTGTCAAATCCCCAACCAGGATTACTCTGCATTCCCCATGTTTCAGAAACTTATCAATATCTCCTCTTTAAAGATATTATCAAAGAGAGTGATGTTAGGGTTTAGGTTAAAAGATCGAACCTTAAGAGTAAGAGCTGCACGATCTGCAAATCGTTTAACAGAATCAGGTGCACTTTTGGGAATTGTTGTAGCAATTCTATCAAGTTCTTCGTTCTGTTTCTTAGCAGTTACTCTATCAGGACCACTGTAATGATCAACTATCTCTTTTATAAGAGGAGCTTGTGTCATTGCTTCATCAATTGCTTCCTGCAAATAGTGAGAAACTCAAATGAAAACAAAGATTGAATGGATTCATAAAAGGCAAGTTTAATACCTCCCATTCTTCTTGATCTTTGATTCCTTCGTAAGCTACTATGAAAGGCTTCACCTTCTCAAGGCACTCACGCAGAGACATTGGTGGCTTCTCATCAATGTCAGGATTCGATCCAAAATCCGGCATTATGTATTCTGGCTCACACTCAACCTGCATTTATAAGGCAAACAACTTCAAAGCAATCATAACCAATTCAACCACATTATAGAGTATGAATCAATATTAATGACATTGCTGTTCGAGAATTTACTAGTCTTAATAATATCTGAAGTTTCAGTGTCAGCAAACTCAGTAGCAAGTTAGAAGCTTTTCTAGACAATTCATAGAGGAAAAAAGCATAAACTTTTACCATGAGATTGGTATCATAGGCATCTACAATGGCATCTTGAGTAGTAGAAGGCAAAGCCTTATCGCAAACTTCTTCGAAACCTTCTGCTAATGTTTTCATCAACTCAGGTCCCATTGTATTAGCAAATTTTTCTCCATCAGCTGAATCTCCAGCAAATACACTAATGGCTTCTTGTTCACCTTCTTCTTCTTTCTTATCATCTCTCCATCCATCACCACCTCTTCCTCTGCCTCTCCCTCTTGCTCCTCTACCTCTCCCTCCTCCTCTTCCTCTCACACCACTTCCTTCAGCTTCACCACGTGAAAGCTCACTCCTTGCTCTTCTTCCAGCTTCTTCCCTACTCAATTGAGGCCTAGGAGTTTCATCCCTTGGCGTTTGAGCACGCTTTTGCTGTGGTTGTGACCGCTGCTGCTGCAGGGGAGGCTGAGGGCGTCGGATGTGGCGGTTTTCTTCTTGTTGGATTGGAGAAGATTCCACAAGAGGTTTAGCTCGATCTGCTCCACTAGGTTGTGAAATTTTACTTTCTAAAGCATTGAGAATGTGTGGAGCTACTTGTCCAGATTTATATTCTGGTGATGCTGGTGACGGTGAAGAAGTTGCATCTTTCATCTCTTGCAGCTTCGTAAATACAGGACTTCCCTGAGATTCATCATTGAGCTGCGATTGTGAACGCTGCTGCTGCTGCTGCGATTGGAAACGCTGTTGCTGTGGTTGTGACTGTTGATACTGATGTGGAGGAGGTTCAACAGAGAAAGGTGAAACGGAGTCTGATCCAAGGGATCCTCTTCCACGGCCAATGCTAGGAGAATCTGATCTGACAAAAGGAGGTGAAATAGAACCAGATTGGATCGGACGGCCACGACCATGACCATATCCTCCAACAGAAGACGGTTCTGATAAGCCACTTTTGGGAACAACCGGTTCGTTAGCTTTTTCCGGTTCACGATTGAAACCGAACTGTCCCCTTCCAGCGACGGGAAAACCTTCAGCTGCACCGGAACCGCGTCCACGACCACGGCCAGAGGAAGAGGAGAAATGAGAAGTGGATTGGATGAGAAATGGAGTCTGTTTGACTATGGATGCAATGGTGAAGCCATTAGGGTTTGACAATCTTCTTCCTATAACACCTCCTCTCATCTCGGAGATCTCTTCAAATCAACAATTTTTGTAAACAATGGCGGCGATTTGAATCACTGCGTTAAATCGGAAAAATGGGGTTGGGGTTTCATTAAACGACGGCGTTTCAGATGGCTAAATAACTTCATATTTGTTATTTCATCCCTGGAGTTTTCCATACCTAATGGAAAAGGACTTTTACTTTTTGATTGATTCACAACTACCCATAATTAGAGACATTATTATGACTATCTACTCTACTCTGTTGTGGTCTTAATGAGTGTGTGTGTATTTGTGAAACATTGCAATTTCTCTATCTATTATTAGTTCAGATGTGATAAACACTTACTCTCCCATGCTCACTTCGAAAGCTACATAACAAAGAAACAATGGCTCTGTGTAGACCCACACTAGAATCACCAAAGAGAGATAGAGCTAAGAGTTTTATCAATCAAGAACTCTAGTAGTAAAATATTCTTAACAACTCCCAAAAACTCCTTTGAGAAAATAAACTAACTGCAATAGTATCTCAGTCTAAAAAAAATGAGTTTTAAAACTCAGAACAAGAACTCCAAATTCAGAAGCATGTTCATGGTTTCTTTTGCTTTCCAGATACTACATAACTGGAAATATAACTGCTCTTGGAACCCAAAAACAAAGAAATACTCAAAGGAAAAACTAAATGTTGCATCACTCTCCTTCATCAGCAAACTCTTTTTTCTCCTTAGTTTGTTGATGGTGGTGATTGAGTGATTCTTGATCTCACTGGTGTCTTTGAAGGGCTTACCCTTATTGGCAGAGATCCTAAGACTATTCCACTGCAGTTTAGTGCCGCAACTGCACTCTCTGCCTTTCTCATCCACAAACACACAAACATATATATTCAGTTCAATGAAAGAGGACACAAAAGCTGACAAAGCCTGAGAAGCTTTACCATGGCAAATTCAACAAAAGCTATGAGGGTAGAATGTAATTGGTCACCAAGAAGCCTTATACGAGTAATCTGTATAGAGAAACACACAAAAAAACTTGAGTGATATTGTTGCATTCACAAATTAGTTTTCAGATTATAGACTGACCTCTCCACATGTCGACTGAAAGAATGTTTTGACATCATCTTCAGTAGCCTGCATTTCACAAAAATATCTCAAAACCGGTAACATGTACGCAAATGCAAACCGGTAAAAAGTATTTACATTCTTGTCAACATTTGTGCAGTAGATGGTTCTTGTACACTTCTCTCTTTCATCTTCTGACTGAATAAAACACCAAAGTGAACAGAACACTATAATCATAATCGAAAAAATGGAAGTTATCGTTGTTGTGGTTTTACCCTGGGGAGAAATGTGGGATTCACAGGAAGAATAGCAGTTTTTGAAGGTAAGACTCTAAGTGGGTAAAATCCAATCATTGTTCCACCAAGACTTAAAGCTGCTTGTGCACCTTCTGTTTTTGTAACAAATTCATACTAATGTAAGTCAAACTTGACACTCTAGTTCTTTGATTCAATAGCTATTTATACTTACGGTCATCAGAAAACTCAACAAACGCAAAGCGAAGAACTGAATGTGGATCTCCACAGATTCGACAATCAACAACCTTTTTAGAAGATGAATCTAATGTTACTAAAGATAACATCTACAAAACAAAAGATAACATAGAGACTTCAACTTACTTGTCCATAGTTGCTGAATAAGCCAGCAAGAGCTTCCTCAGTCACCTAATTGAAATGAAGAATATAGGTAATGATGATGCAAAATTGAATTCCTTTAGTGAAAATCTGATGAAATACTTAAAAGTAACTTACAGTCTGATCAATGTCAGAGACATATACAGTTCTTCTAATACTATCTTCTCTTTGAGCCTTAGAAGCTCTTCCAGTTAACTTCACTCTCCTACCTTGGTTATAGTTGTTTCTTCTCTGTAATCCACAAAAACAAAACAAAAACAGAATTTTGTTTACCAAAATTAATGTTAAGTAAAGATCATATAAGAGTTATAAAACTAGACAATGCAAGTTATGAGCAAGCAATCAAATTTTGAATCTTCAAGCTAGAGACTTTATAGCTCAAAGAATTCAATTGAGTCCAAAAATGCAATTCAATGCTGAAACAAATCATATGAATACAACCAAATCCACTTAGAATCAAAATTCATTGACAGGTTCAACAACAACCAAAAAAAATCGAAACTTTTCAATCAAAATTATAATCACAAAGCAGAAATGTACCCTTCGGTTAAATTCTTCAGAAGACGTCTTCTTAGTAATCAAGAAATCATCAGATGATATAGTCTGATCATTATTAATATTGTTCTTGTAAGAAGGAAAAAATTCCTTAGCTTCAGGATTGAGCTTCTTAAACATAGCCACAAGCTTCTTCATTTGATCAAATTCCGGTTCGGATTTAGATTTGAGGTCAGATTCGATTTCCGGTTTAGAATCCGTCTTATCAATTCCGTCACCACCATTGTCGATTACATCATCATGAACGGAATTGACATTAATTGGAATCTCAGTGATCGCAGCCATTAGATCAGAAAAAATTCAAATAAATAAAAGATTACAAATTCAACAAAAAAAAAGGAGCTGGATTTGGAGGAAAGTAAAGTTGTGAGTTTTTTTTCCTCTGTTCAAACGTAGCAAAATTTGATGAGAATTATAATAAAAAAAATAGTTCAGAAATGCGAGTTTTAATGAAGACCCATTTCAAAGAAAACGAAAATGCTTGATCGTAGCTTTCAAGAGGAATCTGATACGGTGATTTGAGACGGTGGCGATGAAGAAGAAGAAGAACTGAAGAAGGAATCAAAACAGACGCAAACTCTCACAGACTCTTCTTTTCCGGAATAAGAAGGTTTTGATTATTTCTTTTAATAATTTATTTCCTCAAATTAAAAAAAAAAGAAAAAAGAATAAGGAATTAAGGATAGTGATTTAATTTTTTAATTATATTTTTATGTTTCTCTTCTAGGTTTATACTTAGATAAATTACATATAAACCCATTATTTTATAATTTCTCTACGAATGCCCCAAATATTTTATATACTAAATTTACAAAATCTGATGAAGTATTAGAACAAGAATTAGTCATTTCAATTTTTGGTATCTTACACTATTTAATTAATTTTATTTAATATATTAATTTTATTATGGATAATGTCTTTATATTTCATATGGATTGCATTGAAATGTGTTACGAAAAATGTTAAAAGAAGCTGTTCTATGAACTTTCATTTTCTCCATAATTGCAATTGGCATAATTATTTGGCCACAAAAATAAATTTTGGGTTTTAAAAATTTTATTTTGTTTTGTTTCTTTAAAATTTTGGTTTTCAGTTAATTTTGTATGGATCTCTCTTATATCCGCTTGTAATACTCATTCTGGGTTTCAAAAGCCTTTGCGCCCAAAAGAACATAAATGGGCTTATTACAACTATACTGAAAAGGCCCAACAATTAAATTCCACACGTGGCGGTGGTGCGTCGACGTGGCAGCTAGTGTTCCAGATCTCATCTAGCGTCCTCGATGTGCCACGTGTCCTCTTTCTGTAACTTTTCAATGTTCAAGAGAAGAAGAAGAAGATTTCAAATTGTTTATTGAACAGGTTTCAGCGAAATCAATTATATATAAGTGATGGCTTCTTCTAGTGGTTTAAGTATGATACAATCAAGCTTTGTCTCAGCAAGAGCTAGACTTAATTCCATCTCCAAGCCAAATTTATCTGGCTTCACTTGTCGTTCTCTTTCAAAACCCAGAAGAAACTTGAGTTTCTCTGTAACTTCTATGGGTTCCTCTAGTTCTTCTCAGAAACCAGACAACATACAAGGTTCTATTTTTAAAAATCTAACCTTTTTATTTGCTTCTATTTATCTCTGATTATCCGATGATTTCCCATGATTTACCAGTCAATCTTTTGTGGGTTTGTCTCATATTAACTTGTCTTGTCCAAAAAACCAATTTTGATTTATTCAATTTTTGATGTTTTGGTAGAGAGATTAGATCCTGAACAGAGATTAGATCCTGAAAAGGAAGGTTCATTGAGTCTAACTCAATTGGGTTTTGAGAAGTTAGTGAAAGTAACCAAACCATCATGCTTTGCATTTGTTTGTGTGTAGACAGTGTTTCTTATAATGCTATTGTCTTTAGAAAACTAAGTGATTTGTAAAGTAATTGAGAGATGTTATGATGTGTGCAGAGGCTGATAAGAGTGATTATGCTTCTCTAAGTGAAAATGAATGGAAGAATCGGCTAACACCAGAACAATATTACATCACTAGACAGAAGGGAACAGAGAGAGCTTTCACTGGGTATGTAATCAATCCTCATCCAAGTTTTAACATCATCAAATAGTTTGAAATTCAAATGCTTTTCTTTGTTTTTTTTTCAGTGAGTATTGGAACACAAAGACCTCAGGAGTATACAATTGTATATGTTGCAACACACCTCTTTTTGAGTAAGTTATTATTGATTGGGACGTGATAGTGTACTTTCATATGTATAGAAGTTGTATTTGAAGATGATAAATGATGATTAAACAGATCAAACTTATGATATCGTTGCAGTTCATCAACAAAGTTTGATAGTGGAACAGGGTGGCCATCTTATTACAAACCAATTGATAACAATGTGAAGACAAAGCTAGACCTCTCTATCATATTCATGCCTAGACAAGAAGTTGTATGTGCTGTTTGTAACGCACATCTTGGTCATGTTTTTGATGATGGTCCACGCCCAACCGGAAAACGATATTGCCTCAACAGGTTTTAATTTTTGTTTCTTTCTTGCTAGCTTCGAGTTTTCTCATGTTGAAGTTCCTGTTTTTTTTTGTAGTGCTGCTCTAAAACTTGAAGCATTGGAGAAAACAAGAGACTGAGATAGTTTCTGGTACAATGATATGTTCATATTACATAATGTAATAGTTTATATTGTATTTGAGTTATTGTATGTAAAGTCAACTGAGGTATAAGAAACTTTTGAGTTGATCCCATGATCTCCTAGACAACTCATTTATAAATTTGTTTACTCCAATCACTTTCCCACGTCTTCATCATATCCATTTCTTAATTTCATGCATTAGTATGTGTCTGTGTATATATATGTGGTTTTTGGATAGTGGTCTTGTGTCAAGGGAGCTTGTAGAATCAACAATGGGGAAAGACAATGGCAAAGTTGTGGTTTTGGATTTCTGGGCAAGTCCTTATGCAATGAGGACAAAGATTGCATTGAGAGAGAAAGGAGTTGACTTCGAAGTTCAAGATGAAGATCTATGGAACAAGAGTGAGCTATTGTTGAAATCAAACCCTGTTCATAAGAAAGTCCCTGTTCTTATCCACAATAACACACCAATCTCTGAATCACTCATCCAGGTTCAGTACATTGATGAGACATGGACTGATACTACCTCTTTCTTACCTACTGATCCTCAAGCTAGAGCCACTGCGAGGTTTTGGGCTGATGTAGCTGATAAAACGGTAAGTACTGTGTAACACATTCCTCTGTTTCTAATTCGGTTTAATTCGGTTTGCATCAAAATGTAGATATCATTTGAAGGAGGAAGAAAGATTTGGGGAAACAATAAAGGAGAAGAACAAGAAAAGGGAAAGAAAGAGTTTCTTGAAAGCTTGAAGGTTCTTGAAGCAGAGCTTGGAGATAAATCTTACTTTGGAGGAGAGAGATTTGGTTTTGTAGATATAACTCTTGTGCCATTTTACAGTTGGTTCTATGCACTTGAGAAATGTGGTGACTTCTCTGTTGAAACTGAGTGTCCAAAGATTGTGGCTTGGGGAAAGAGATGTGTTGAAAGAAACAGTGTTGCTGCTACATTACCTGAATCTGAGAAAGTTTATCAACAAGTTCTTAAGCTCAGACAAATTTTTGGTGTTGAATAAATGCTAAAAAATTATAAACAAAAGTCTTTTATATTTTCACTTCTTTGTTTTTTGTTTTTTCGCTTTGCAAACGTTTTTTTCTTTTGACATTTTAATAATAATTAAGACTATATTATAAGCTTCAGAAACAAGTCTTAAAAACAAAGTTTATTTATTATGTATTTTTCACATTAAAAATAGTTATAGAAAAAATGGTCAAAATGCTGTCCTAAACGTATCTAAAGAAGTGGCTAAGGTAATGGACAAAATCGATGTAATGAGTTGACAAAACAAAAGTGTTATTATGTTCTTATGACATTTCACAATCTCATGATGTGATCCATCAATAGACAGAATAAAAATTAATTTTATATTTTTGCATTTATCAAAAAAAAATCTATTCTCATTATAAAGCAAAATCTCGAATTTTCTATTTATATTCTATTTATTTGTCGACATTTATATTCCATATATCCACGAAATTGAAATTACTGACAGTTCTTCACAAATAAAAATACGTATATTATAAAGACTATATACGATGCTTTTGGAGTAGTAAGGAACGAATATTAATATTATAAAATAATTATATTCTTAAATATACGATTATATATGGTCAAAATTCCATTATTATTTTTACCTGCATGCATGCACTAAAACCATGCATGGAAGACTAGGAATAAGCATATACTTACGTCTATAAATACCTTCAACATGAGTAAAGGCTTTGTCATATAACAACAAGCTCATATAAGAGAATAAGAGGAGAGGTAAAGAAAATAAATGACGATGATGAGAGAGTCATTAATTGTATCATTGAGTATTTGAGTCTTGCATGGGAGAAAAAGAGAATGAGGTTGAGCCAAGGATGACTTGCCGACTTTATCAACTGAGTCTTAAGTGATTTAAGGTGTTCGGCAAGTTGACCTTGGCTCTGTTTCCTTCTCTTCTTTTCAATGTCAGACTCTAGATACCTAACCATCATCATCATTGTCAGGTGTGTTGTAATATCAATGAAATGTGTAAATTTTTAATGCAAGTATATGGTGGATGCTAAGTATCATCACTCGATTTTCTTATATAGACATTGATTTGGATCATAACGACGTTGATCTATGGCACAGAAACTATCTTTTCCACCTTCACAAAGTGACCAAGTGAATGGAGAGAATTCTAAAGAACAAAGACAGCAAAAGAGGCAGAGATAAAGATCTTGCTTGTTGAAATGGTGAATGAATAAGTAAATTTACATGGGATATAGCTAGCTAATTAAGAATTTCATTTATGTGAACTTAGATTTAATGTCGATTTTTTAAAAAAAGTTTGTATAAAAAAGGATATTTAATATGCCAAGACAAGATTGTGTAATTATGTAATATATATATTGACTTATGTTTTGCTAAATGGCGTGTGTGAATTGAATTGTGATTGTGTAATTTATTTGTATTTCTAGCAAATATGAAATCGAATAACTAAGTTCACAACAATCATTACCTAAACCTTAAATACATTATACAATTCAGAGATAAAAATAAAATAAAAAAGATTAATCAAGAAGAGATTAATAATGATGAAGATGAAGAAAAGGAGATAACTAATTGAGAGTAATGCAGATAAATTAATAACATATATTACGACCAAAACTCCCTATTAACTTTGTGTTGGATTTAGTTTATTTATTTAGAAAATATAAAGAAGGGAAAAATATTACAAATATACAATGGCTTCAACAAAAAATGGTGTTATAACTTAAAATGGTCCGAAGAATCTTATGATATTATGATATAATCTCATAATGTGATCCATAAACAGAAAATAAAAAATAATTTTATTGCTTAAATTAGTTTATCTATTTTCATTTATGAAACAAGAAAAACGTACATTGGCTCGTTTAATTTTTTTTTAATATGTATTTCACATTATCATATTTCAATTTTTTGGCCAAATTATCAATTTAATAACGAATAAATATTAGAAGTGCATTAATAGCTTTGTATTAATCTACATGATATAGCTAGTGCTCCTTTGACAATAAGATGAGTTTCCAAATAATATATTCTCACCATAAAAGAAAATCTCAATATATATTCCTTTATTTGTCGACATTTATAGTCCACTTATATATCCACAAGGAATTGAAATTAGTGGGATTTTTCACACACAAAAATAAAACATTAATATAATAAATAATCTTTAAAATTTTAGACAATCTATAGATTTTTTTTCTTTATCGCAGACTATATACGATGCACTAGGACTAGCTAGTGACGTGCGAATATTAATTATTCACACAAAATAATTTGATGATATAAAGTCAGCAAATCTTCTAAAGTATATATATATATATATAAAGAGACCTAATTATTATATTCTTCTATATATATTATACGGTCGTGGTTGATTTTCATTATTATTTATTATTATTTTTGCTGCGTGCATGGATAAAATAAGTATATATTTCTCACTACACATGCCTATAAATACCTTCATTATGAGTAGCTTTGTCATAAACAAGATCATAACACAATCGTAGAGGTCAAGAAGATGATGAGAGTCGTCACTAATTATATCATCGGGTCTTGCATGGGAAAAATAGAGAATGAGGTTGAGCCAAAGATGACTTGCCGATCTTATCAACAAATCTTTACTGAGTTTGATGTTCGGCAAGTTGAATTTGGTTCTGTTTCCTTTTCTTTTTTTTCAATGTCAGACTCTAGATATATATCTATCTATATACATCATCTTGGATGTTGTAATATCATTAAAAAGTGTTATTTTTGAGGTTGAGAAATGGTGGCAAAAAATAATTTTGGGACCTAACCAACACATGATCATGATGATGATTACAACACCTGGATTTAGCCGGTCAAGAGTTTCACCAATGTAAACTTCGATTTAATGTTGATTTTTAACTGATTTTTTTTGGGAATAAAATGGAAATTTAATATGCCATCGTAGCATTATTTGCTTAATGACATGTGTAACGATGTAATTTATTTGACTTTTGGTAAATATGAACTATGGAATATAACTAATAAGTTCATAACATACATATCTTTATACCCTAAGTGGCTAAGGCCTTTATGCTCTGCAATATTATAACTCTTCACAGCATCTAGATTTTGTAAAAAGGTATGGAAATTGTTGTTTAAGAATTACATCTTTGTATTTCAGTTAATTAATACATTTATTTTTTCTTATATAAATATGATACTAGACAAAAAAAAAAATCATGAGACTGAAGTAAATGAGTCATGTCTAATAAACAGTTTGACCAAGAAAGAGTGTTGTGTCATAATGTTCCAAAGAATCTTGACATATATTTGTCTAATCGGTTAAAACATTCCATGATCAATGATGTGATCCATCAATAAATAGAATAAAATGTTAACTTTATACATGATATATCTATCGTTTTAGTTAGTTCATATTTTAAACTCTTAAAACTTTTATCAAACAATCTTGTTTTTTAATAATTACATCAAACAAAATTGAGTTGTTAAGAATATAAATAATGTATTTCTCGAAATTAAGAAGATAACTTTTATGTATATCTCATTTTTATATATGAGACCTACTAATTAATTACAAATTCATTTAATGCGGCAAAATAGACATACTAAATAAATTTAATATTATTGTTTTATATTGGTTAAAAAACAACAATAACTTATTTGGCCAAACTTGATTATAATAATGGAAATCTTATAGTATAAAAATAATTTTATTCCATATTTATCGATAAGGTTATTATAACACAAATCAAAATTAGTGACTAGAGATTAAAAAAAAAAAAGTTTAACTAATTAAGAGTTTCGTCTCTCATGTACACGTTGTTAGTGCTCCTTTAACAATATGACAAGTCTCTAAATAATATATTCTCACCATAAAACAAAATCTCAAAAATTCTATTTATATTCCTCTCTTTTCTTAGGTCAAATTTATTTTCCATTAATATTCACGAAAATATTATAAAGAATCTTGTAATAGTTGTGAGACGATCGATTACTTTTTTCTTGTCAATCAACCACAAGACAATGAGTCAAATCCTAAGGAAAAAAATACGACACGTCCATATGTCGCAGACTATACTCGAATGAAATAGTGAGGTGGGAATATTAATTATTCAAATAAAAAAATTCGAATTTGATAATGAATGATAATATAATGTCAGAAAATCTTATAAAGTAATTATATTCTTCAATATTATACGGCGGAGGTCAAAATTCCATTTGTTATATCTTTTTCTTTTTTGCTTGCATGCACTAAAACCATGCATGGATAATATATACTATATATTATAAAAATAATAATTGCATATATATGAATTAAATCACTAGAAATGCCTATAAATACCTTCATCATAAGTAAAGGTTTTGCCATAACAAAGATCAGATCATAAAGACAACATGAGAGATATAGAAAACAAATGACAATGATGAGAGTTACTAAGTGTATCAGAGGGTCTTGCATGGAAGAATAGAGAATGAGATTGAGCCAAGGATGACTTGCCGATCTTACCAATGACATCATATAACTGAGTTTGGTGTTCGGCAAGTTGATCTTGGCTCTGTTTCCTTCTCTTCTTTTCAATGTCAGACTCCAGATATTGTACTATATATCATCATTAGTGTAAGTTTGATCATTTTTGATTATTTATGCTCTATTTTTTCAAACTTTATATTTGTAACATTTTTGTATCAAGGAAAGAATTATGATAAAGAGAAACATATACAATCTTGATTTTTTTATTAGAGTTTTAAGAACTTGAGATTAAGAAATCAGAAGCTAAGCAAATAAACATTCTTCTTTTCCAATAAAAGCTCTACCTTTTCCTCTTTTCTACTCTTTCTTGATTTGATTCTCATTTTTTTACATGCTAGTGTTTGTGTGAATTTTCATTTTAGATTTATAATTTATTATATATGTTCATAAAAATATATACAAAATCTTCATCACTACCATAATTAAATTTTAAAAGAATAAAATAATGTATATTTGGTCCTCTAGAAATATATACTATTCATTTTAAGAATTTGAGTGACTTTATATATGTTGTTGGGATATGTTATATTATATATGAAAATGTAGTTTGTATCAATGAACTATATAGATATATTTTAGAGTTAACATATAAATTATAATAAGTAAATATATACGATGATTCGATGAAAGTATAGATTCTTGAAGAATAAAAAAAGGGATACATGCAAATGCAAATCCCAAAGTCAATTAATGAAACAAAACTAAGACCATGTTCATCTGTTTCTTCTTTCCTTCATATCTAATTCACCTTTTTTCTCAAGATTTTTCTACTTCTTCTTCACTCTTTAAATACTCTTCAATCTCTTTTCTACTTCTTCACAAGTCTCTCTCTTCTTTCACCCTCTACAAGGGTTTTTTCTTCTTCTTCTTCCATCACATTCTACACCCAAAAGTTCATTTCTTTAAATTTGTTACTTTATATAAATAAACTAAATTGTGGTAATGGCTGAGTTAAAGAGTAAGTTAAATAAAGGTCATGCCTTTACAAGAAAATGTGCTTCCTTGGTGAAGGAGCAACGAGCACGTCTCTACATTCTCCGTCGTTGTGCCACCATGCTTTGTTGCTGGTATATCCATGGCGATGAGTAAAGAGATAACTCTTCTCCTTAATCATATATAACATCTCAAATGCTACATATATATACACACATATATTATATATCACCCTACCTTAATATCTACTTATTGAAGCTACATGGACACTGAAGCTCTCCTTTGACTGCTTGAAAAGAAACTTGAACATCTCTTTCACTTCTATTTTGGTGCAAAACCCTTTTGCAATCTTGTTTTTTTTTAACTAAAGGATCAATCTTTTAGGTTTTTTTTTGGATTGCTTTATGGGTTAATTTGCATCAGACAAGACAGAGAGAGAGAGACCAAGAGATTGGAGATTGAGTTTTTACGGTGTCTGAGACAGAGACACTGGAGATGAATCTTCTTTAAGAGTTTGAAGATCTTTGAATTGGTTTCATAAGTTACATTTCCTCTGTAATATTTTCAGTTTCATTACATTTCCTAAATAAGAAAAATAAAACTTGGATAAGTCTTATTGCTAAGTAAACAAAAAAAGATGTTTCTTTTGATTCTCAAATATTATAATAATACAACAACAGTTTCGTTGAACACAACTACTTCTCAATCCAATCTTTGAACAGCAACATCATATAAATGGGAACATTAAACGCTGCAATGACTATGATCATCATGATTGTACGTATCACTCTCTGGATCACAAGTTTCGTTCTTGATTTTGATGTTGATCTTATCAAAGAATCAGATCCACCACCAACACCTGCATTTGAGTCCATTGTAAGTTCAATCTGTTCATTAGCATTCTTCCTAGCCACTGATCTCATCACTGCATTTCCCCTAGAGACAGACAAAAGGAAGGTAATGAAATCAAAACATGTGTCTTTGGTAAGAATTCAAAGGATGGTTAAGTTCTTACTCACCTTTCTATTACAAGTTTATCACTTTGAGGTTTCACAGGACCTTCAAGAACTTTCTTAACAAGATGCATTGATCCTTCAGCGTCCCATATCATTTCATACTCACAGTTCTCATCTTCATTCTTCTCCTTTGTAACACTGCTTTGAAAGCTTAACTTAATTACATTTGAGAGACATTCCACACCATTGTTTAAGAAGCTTATTCCATGATTTGGCCAGAGAAGGAGAGCAAGAAGGGACATAACAAATAGAGAAAGGTACCTGATAGTTCAAAACTAGACTCATAAATTCATAAAAGATCCAACAAAACAATAGTCATATATCCAAGAACTCTCTGATCAAGAACATACCACATGTAAATGAATAATTGGCACGGAAGGAAGCATAATCGAGTGTGTACCATTTCATCCTCAGATGAGTTTTGATGGACAGTGTTGGGAACTGATAATAACATGAATGATGGATATATATTACCTTGTTGCCAGCTTACTGTACCTAAAGTATGCTGTAATATGAAATTTCACTTATCAAAGATTGTTCATAGTGGATATACTTTGTGGCCATTAGTGAGTTATGTTACCTCAGTTACAGATCCAATTTTCGACTTGTGGTTTACAGTACACTGGTCATGATCATGGCCAGACAACACGAGTATCTGGAGTGAACACAAATGGACATTAGTAAGTGCAATGTTTGAAGTGAACACAAATGGAACTTTCAATGAACAAAAAAAGAAGAAATTGATCTTACAGGGTTGATCAACTCTAGTAACTTCTTCGATGATTCTTCAGTAATATAATTCTGGTATCTGCATTTAGAAGATAAAATACACTGGATTAGTTGTCCTTGTTAAAATCGGTTTATCAAAAGCTAAGTCAAGTTCTGTATAATAAGATGGGAAAGTAGAAGTTTACATTACTTCTTGATCTTGAAAATGACGCCAAAACCGCTGCACAAGAAAGAGTATTATTTAGATCACAAACAAAGTGTTCTAATTTGATTTACACTAGAATCCAAGCTGATAAAATCACCTGATCAATGACAGAAGCACGACGGTGAGGGCCACATGGGGTTTGATCAGGTCGATATAATGGGATATGAGTCAATAAAACTCTAGGATGTTGTGATTTCGCATCTAAAATGATAAGAAAGTTTTATGTGTAAGCTTTAAAACTCAAGAAATGAAAAAAAATAAGTAAATGAACAAGAGAATATAGCTCTGACCAGAGGAGACATTTTGTACAAACTTCCAAACTTCTAATGCCAAATTCTTTTGAGGATTCGCTGCAAAACATAATTAAACATTTTGGTTATAGATTCTTGTTTCTCTTTGAGGAGAAACTATAAGCATGTAAAAGAAGATCTTATTGATTAATGCATAGAAAGCAAAGTTTTGTATAACAACCATCAATAGCTTGTGCATCAATGCTTATGAACTCAACATTTCCAATCATAAACCTCTGGTTTCTCACTGAAAATACTTTTTCATATCGATCAATCACCTGTTGAAATATGAATAGAGAGGTTGCTAACATATTCGAGAAAAATAACAAGAGATAAATGTAGTACATCTTGTTTATGAGACGCAATCCGAGAATAGCCAACATCATGGTTCCCAGGGATGTAGAATGTAGGGATGTCCCCAACTTTGCCTTGTGAATTCAAACCAAACACATGTCTAAATCGGCTTAAAGACTCCTGCCATCTGATTACATGGTTTTCACAATTTACATTAAACCTTTGCTCCATGATTCCAAAACTGACAATGAAATGAGAAGAACAAAATAGAACTTACTCTTCCTCGGGAAGAAATGGTCCGCCATCGAAATAATCACCTAAAAACAAAACAACATCTGGTTTGAAAGGCAAGATAGATTGAAAGAATGATCTTCTCATGTTTATATCAGTATAAAACTGAGCAAGCTCCAAAGCTAGAGTCTTTGAAGATAAACGAAACGATGTCTTATCCATGAGCTACATATATACAACAACACACAATCAAATGATCAACATTATTATCAACACACAACAAAAATCGAAAAATCAATAGAAGAGCTTGTCACCTGTGGATCAGTAACAATGGCTACTTTAGTAAACTTCTCATCACTCTGTAAACCAAAAAAAAAGCTACTTTTAGATTTGAGAACGATTGATTAAATTCCCAAAATAGCAATGTCATGAAACTCGGATTTCAATTTCAAAGTCATAATTTTTTTTTTACAATTTCCAGTAACATACAGATTTTAGTGTAATGTGAGACAATGCACAATTGAAGTCGAATAAAAGTCATTGAATCAACAAGAGTAAGTGAAGAAGATGAAGAAAGAGATACCTTAGAATGAGGCCACGAACAAGTGAAGAGAGGAGGAACCCAAAAGGCGAACATCTCGCCGTAAAGAATCGTTGCAGCCCAGATGAGACATAAAGCCACCGTCAGCTTATGGTGTTGTTTCATCTTTCCGACCACCTGAATGATCTCTCTTCTCAGCTTCCCTTTAGATGATTTATCTGATGATCGATACTAGTTGACCAAAAGAGCGGTCAAGACGCGACGCGACGCTGAACTGTGCTGCGTTTGAGTTATACCCGAAAACGTCGAAACTGTGGAATATGAGAATATAAAACGTCGCGTAGTTTATAAGTAAACAAAAAAAGCATGCATGTTAAATGAGATAAAGCAATTGGGCCGAGCTTATATTGGGCCTAGGCTTATCCGAACAATAACGTTCTCTGTAAGGGGCCAAGGGCACGTAGCAAAACGAAAACTCAGAATCAGAGAATAAGCCGAGACTGTAGAATCGCCGGCGAGCACCTCTTCGCATCTCACTTCTTCTCTGTTAGGTTAGTTTGTATTTCTCACCGAAATTTTCCGGTAACCTCATTAGTCAAGATGATTTAGGGATCTATTGATTGTTCATGGAGATTATCTAGGGATTTCATGTTGTAAACTCAACATATTTTTTCTTCAATTTATCTCTCTGTAAAAGCTCAAAATTCCCAAGTTGGAGTCAGTTTGGTATTAGAAGAGATCATTCAGCTTATTTAGTAGCCTGCCTAATCTTATAAGTTGCCTTCATCCGCTTAATTTTTGATTTCAGGTTCTGCAAGGAGTAAACAATGTCAGTTCTTATTGTGACGAGTCTTGGGGAAATAGTGATTGATCTCTACTGCAATAAATGTCCTTTGACATGCAAGAACTTTCTCAAGCTCTGCAAGTAAATTTCTCTTTTTTTGGCCTATGTTTGTAATGGGGTTTTAACTAACAAACATTTCTATTCTACTCTGTATTTTTGTAATGGAGTTTTAACTTCTTCTTTTTTTGGCTTAGGATCAAATACTACAATGGGTGTCTCTTTCACACCGTGCAAAAGGATTTCACAGCACAGACTGGTGATCCAACTGGCACGGGAGCTGGTGGAGATTCAATCTACAAGTAAGACTGCTTGAATATTTTGATTTTTTAATCCGTATTGGGTTGCTTTCTTACCTCCTTGTGTGTGTGTTTCTATGGCCAATGTTTGAACTTTACTTGACCATATGTTGCTTGTTGGATTTCCAGATTTCTGTATGGCGAGCAGGCTCGTTTTTTTGGTGATGAGATTCATCTTGATTTAAAACATTCAAAGACTGGCACTGTTGCAATGGCCAGTGGTGGTGAAAATCTCAATGCTTCCCAGGTAAGCTAAATCATCTTGCTGAATTTACTTTATTTGTGACGGTATATTTCTCTATAAAATTTTATGGGAATTGTATTTTATTCTCTTCTGGATTCAGTATAGCCCATCAGTGTATTGTTGATCAATGGCCTCATGTGAATTTTTGTACTTCCTTTGTAGTTCTATTTCACACTTCGTGATGATTTGGACTACCTTGATGGAAAACACACTGTAAGTACAAAATTATTCATCATCTGCTCTTCTTTTATATGTATCGGTTATCTATAATATGCCATTTTTCAGGTGTTTGGGGAGATAGCTGAGGGGTTTGAGACTTTGACTAGGATAAACGAAGCTTATGTTGATGCGAAGAACAGACCCTATAAAAACATTAGAATCAAGCACACATATATACTTGACGATCCATTTGATGATCCCCCACAACTGGCTGATATGATACCAGATGCTTCCCCCGAAGGAAATCCAAAGGAAGAGGTCAAAGATGATGTGCGACTTGAAGATGATTGGGTTCCAATGGATGAAGAACTTGATGCTCAGGAACTGGAGGAGGTTATCCGCGAAAAAGCTGCCCATTCCAGTGCTGTTGTACTTGAAAGTGTAAGCACCAGGAACTCAGTTGTCTTATAAGTGTCTTGTAGTTATCTCAATCACGTTTAATATCTGAGCTTGTATATCTGTTGCAGATCGGAGATATCCCAGAGGCAGAGGTTAAGCCTCCAGACAATGTGCTGTTCGTCTGCAAACTGAATCCAGTGACTGAGGTAGGTACTTGTCTTGATATATAGAATTATATGCAAAACCATCCTGTGTTTGTGAGTTGTTACATTCTCTTATTTTTTTCTCTTGTCTCATGTAGGATGAGGACCTCCATACCATTTTTTCACGCTTTGGAACTGTCGTATCGTGAGTGAAATTTCCTTTATTATTTATTCGTTTAGATATCTCTATTGTTTTGCAGTTGTATATATCTTCATGTCTAAATCTGGCAGGGCTGATGTAATCCGGGATTTCAAGACAGGTGATAGTTTGTGCTATGCTTTTATAGGTAAGTAGAATCTTTATTCTGCTATATAATAAACTCTTGAATTTTCTATATACTTTTGTGTTTACTGAGAGTTTGGTCTTTGTTATAGAGTTTGAGAACAAAGAGTCATGTGAACAGGCGTATTTTAAGGTATATATCAAATGCTTAACAAGTATATATATATATATATATATATATTACCATTGTGAATATGTATGATTCGGGGTTTTAAACGAACCTTGTTGCTTTGCAGATGGACAATGCTCTGATAGATGATAGACGAATACATGTGGATTTTAGTCAGAGTGTCTCCAAACTTTGGTCACAGTTCCGACAAAAAGACTCTCAAAAGGGTAAAGGTAAAGTCCTTTTGTTCATCTCTATGAAGTATTAACTTGCCATAGATGTAAACACGTAACGAAATCATTGACAAACATGAAACAGGAAATGGATGTTTCAAATGTGGCTCAACAGATCATGTTGCCAAGGACTGTGACGGTAGTAATCAGTCTACAAAGTTCATAGTAAAAGATCAAAACAGACAACATGGTGGAGGTGAAGGCTATGATATGGTGTTTGAAGGTGATGTACCTGAAATCCCAAAGAGAGATCATAGTCATGAGAGGGATAAGAAGGAAAATATTCGTAAGAGAAGTCCTCATGGTAATGGAGATGGCAAAAGAAGACACAGAGATGAAAGTGAGGATGGTGGTAGAAGAGAGCATCATCGAGAAGTTGATAGGAAACACAGAGAGAGAAAAGAAAGAGACAGTAGAGAAGATGAAGATAGAAGAAGAAGACGAAGCCGTGAAGAGATGAGAGATAGAGAAAGAGACGATGATCATAGGAGTCATAAAGAGAGGAGAAGAGAGAGAGATAGTGGATATAGAAGAGAAGTGAGAGATGAGAGAAGGGATAGGTGAAGAGGCTTGGGCCTATAAGCGTGGGCTTAGAAGCATGGGCCTAGAAGCATGGTCCATTAAAAAAGATAACTGCCTTTGTTTTTCCTAATTTTGTTGGGTTTATTCCTTTGTTAGCATTTCTTTGTTAAAAATTGTATGTTTTGAATTAACTAAAAAACAAAACAGACAAGAACATGAACTTGAATTAAGATTCTCTGTATAATTAATATAAAAATGAAATTTTGGAATATTCAATGAATAACATATGAATGTTCAAAAATGTCTTATTTAAAGATTAATAAATACATTTTTTATGAAGAAAATAAACAAATGTCTTTGTCATACCTTCTGGGTTTGTGTTGGCACTTGCTTGACAGTTCAAGTTAAATATTCAGCTACCCAAAATATATACATTGAGAAGCTTCCCACATAACCAATTTAATACGTTAAAAAAAGTCATGTAGAATGTCTCGTCGATTAAATATTAAAAAAAAATCAAGTTAAATATTAAATAATTAAGATAAAATCAAAGACAGCGAAACACACATGATGAGTTGCAAATTTCCAACTAGCAAACCACGTACAATAATTGATAAAACAATAATTTATTTAATCAAATATCATATAATAATAAAGGGTAATGTTTAAAAATATCACCAAATTAATTTTAATTTCAACTACCATTAAAATTAGTTTAAGACAAAATTACCATATAATAATTCAATTGAATTAAAAATTAGATTATATTTTTGAAAAATTACACAAAACTCAAACAATAAATATTTAACTCAACCACTAAATACTCAACCCAAATAATAAAAAACTAAACTCAACCACTAAATACTCAACCATAACATTAAATTAAAAATATGATTTTAATAAAAAATATTATTTATGTATAATTAAAAAAAATAATGTAATTTTGTCCTAAAACTATAAATAGTGGTATTAGAAAGAATTATTCTATAATAAATTAATAATTATATACATGGTAAAACAATGGGAACTTGATTAATATAAGGATTGGGATTTTTAGATGCTCAGTGGTAGAATTTGATTACAATAGTTATAACAAATGAAATAAATTTCTATTTTATTTTTCATATTCCTTTAAACTATGAGAATTTAGACATTTTCCCATCAATATTATACTGAAAACATTCTTAAAATGTTATATAGAAAATTTCTTGTATAAAAATACACTCATAAATGTTTATTTGTATACGAAAGAATTCAGTTTCCCATACACATCGACTTTATTAGTTAAAGAACCACAATTGTTAGGTTACATCTTTTTTCATTTTTTTATATTTAAACGAAAAAGAAGTGAGAAAAAAAAATCGTAAAGGCAAAAAAACATTCAAATCAGAAAAAGCGATGATGGGACAATGTAAAAGTAAAGATCCAATCATAGCCCAGTTTCATATTGATTCTTCATAATCCTTTGTTTAAATATAATAAAAGAAAATCAAATATAAAATTAATAAATAAATAAATCTCTTAGATAGTTGGCAAGTGGCATTTAATTTTAATTTATGTATTATGATGGGCCGTCAAACCATAATTATGTTACCTCAACAAAGAACAATTTATATTTAAGTTTTAAAATTGGAACATTAAATAAATTTATTAAATTATTTATATAGAAAAAAAAAACAAATTCGGATAATTCTTATTTATGAAGCTTTGGATTCTTATTGCAAAATCGTGCTTGACAGCTCCACTCTCTAAAAATTCCTTTTTTAAAAGAGCTGACACTATAAAATCTAGCCAAGAGAAAAAAATTCAATTTTTTCAAAAAATTATTAGATTTAAAAAAAAAAACAGAAAAGTTTCTACATTTCTCTTTTTTTGTTTCTTTCCTTTTTTCACAAGACTAGATTTTGGCATCTGGGTTTGAGAAAGAAAGAAGAAGAAGATGAAGGAGAATAGGGTTATGGTGGTGACTCTGTTTATATTATGCATTGTTGGATTTGAGCTTAGATTCATCCATGGAGCTACCGATGCTTCAGACAGTTAGTTTC
This sequence comes from Leavenworthia alabamica, assembly GCA_000411055.1. Lineage (NCBI taxonomy): Eukaryota > Viridiplantae > Streptophyta > Magnoliopsida > Brassicales > Brassicaceae > Leavenworthia > Leavenworthia alabamica. The sequence goes on from KE156799.1 coordinate 143,326, forward strand.
TTCTTCTTCTTCTTCTTCTTCTTCTTCTTCTTCTTCTTCTTCTTCTTCTTCTTCACTTTCTCGCTTTTGATTTTAATCTCCAAATTCTCAATCTTTTCTTTCGTATATTCTTCTGTTTACTTACCTAAATCTCAGATCTTTTTTAGTTTTGTTTTCTGGGTTATATAATAGAATCTTGATGATCTCTCAAGAGTCATGGATCTTAAGAAGCTGTTGTTTTTGAACGTAAACTACTTGAAAGCAGAAACTGATAAGATTGTGTTTTTAATGGTTTATGATTTGTAGCTTCAGCATTGAACACATTATACAGTAGTATGCATAATCCAGCTCAGCTAACTCAATGGACTTCAGCAGCTGGTGATCCTTGTGGCCAGAATTGGAGAGGCGTTACTTGCTCTGGCTCACGAGTTACTCAATTGTTTGTGCTTTCTTATTTTCTTATCAAAACTTTGATATTATATTATGATTTATATTTTAACATTACAATATGTTATATGCAGAAAATTGTCAGGTCTTGAGCTCTCTGGAACACTTGGTTACATGCTTGATAAATTGACTTCTCTTACTGAGCTGTAAGCTCAAATCTGTGTTAAATTGAATACAAAACTCATGTTGTAGTGATAATGATTCTTTGAAATTTATAATCTTTTCATTGCAGTGATCTAAGCAGCAATAACCTTGGAGGTGACTTACCATATCAGCTTCCACCAAATCTGCAACGATTGTACTGTTCCATCAATCCTCTTTTATTCTTCTTCTTCTAACTCAACATCGGTTTTTTCGAGTTTATAATCCTAATAGTGTTTCAGGAACCTAGCAAATAACCAATTTACTGGAGCTGCTCAATACTCAATTAGTCAAATGACACCACTTAAGTATCTGTAAGTAATTAGCATTTCTCTATACATCTCTTTATAAAGATTGCGAATATTAATGTTTGTGTTGGTGCAGTAATCTTGGTCACAATCAGTTAAAGGGACAAATTGCTATTGACTTCACCAAGCTTACCTCTCTCACAACCTTGTAAGATCTTAGTAAAGATTCATATTGTTCTTCAAGTTTTGATCTTAGTTTGACAAAAATTACATGTCTTTCAGGGACTTCTCTTTCAATTCTTTCACGAATTCACTACCGGGAACTTTTACATCTCTAACAAGTTTAAAAACACTGTAAAGTTTTCAGGAACCTCTCTGATCTTACTGAATCTTCAATAGTTGCTAAAACTTGTTGCTTTTAACTTTACAGATTTCTTCAGAACAATCAGTTCTCAGGTACTATTGATGTCTTAGCTGGTCTTCCTCTTGAGACTCTGTAAGTAACCAAACCTTATTATTACAAATGAAGCTGTTTTTTTTCATTGATATTTTGGTTCTTCTTCAGGAACATTGCAAACAATGATTTCACTGGCTGGATTCCTAGTTCATTAAAGAGCATTACTTTGATGTAAGTTCTCAGTTGTTATTTTTCTTTGAACCTTTGTTCTAATACTTATTGTAAGCAGAAAAGATGGCAACTCATTCAATACTGGACCTGCACCTCCACCACCACCTGGTACACCTCCAGTCCATGGTAACTCAAGCCGTAAACCCGGAGGACGTGAAAGCCACTCTGGTAGTGATTCCACCAACAATGGTGATCCAAAGAAATCAGGAATTGGAGCTGGTGTAATTATAGGCATAATCATTGGATTTTTAGTAGTTACAGCTCTTATTGTGGCTTTCTTCTTGTTCAAAAGAAAAAGATCATCATTATCCATGGACATTGAGAAAATCGATAACCAACCTTCCACTCTTCCTCCAAGCGATTTTCATGGTATGCACACATATATAGATTACAGTTCACCTTTTGAACCTAAGACTTCATGTATGGTTGCAGAAAACAATACTATTCAGAGTTCTTCATCAGTTGAGACAAAGAAACTGGATACTTCATTGTCTATTAATCTTCGACCTCCACCAGCTGATAGACGCAAATCATTTGATGATGAAGATACGACAAGAAAGCCTATTACTGTCAAGAAATCAACAGTGGTGGTTCCTTCAAATGTGAAACTTTATTCAGTTGCTGATCTCCAAATCGCTACAAACAGTTTCAATGTAGATAATCTTCTTGGAGAAGGGACTTTTGGACGAGTATATAGAGCTGAGTTTGCTAATGGACAGGTAGTAAATATTCTTCTAAGCTCTTTATTTTCTTAAAATAGACATTAATGTTAATATCATTATCTTTTAGGTTCTTGCTGTGAAGAAAATTGATTCATCTGCTCTTCCACATGACATGACTGATGAGTTCACTGAAATAGTATCGAAAATCGCCAATTTGGATCATCCAAATGTGACCAAGCTTGTTGGTTACTGTGCTGAGCATGGACAACATCTTGTGGTTTATGAATTCCATAAAAATGGATCATTATATGATTTCTTACATTTATCAGAAGATGAAAGTAAAGCATTGGTGTGGAATTCAAGAGTCAAGATTGCTCTTGGGACTGCACGAGCATTGGAGTAAAGTCCAAAAAACATTTCTTTGATCATTAAACGAAAAGATAAGTAAAAAGACTGAAAAGTATTGTTCTTGTAGGTACCTTCATGAAGTTTGTTCACCATCTATAGTTGACAAGAATATCAAATCAGCCAATATTTTACTCGACTCAGAGTTGAATCCTCATTTATCAGATTCAGGTCTTGCAAGCTTCCTTCCCACAGCGAATGAGGTTGGATTTAAAAAGCTGTTCTTTAGACTCTTTAACTTTTTTGGTTGCTTAGATCATATTCTTGAATTTTGCAGTTACTAAACCAAACCGAAGAGGGTTATAGTGCACCTGAAGTATCAATGTCAGGCCAATATACTCTGAAGAGTGATGTTTACAGTTTTGGAGTAGTGATGCTTGAACTTTTAACCGGGAGAAAACCATTTGATAGGTAGATTCTATTATGATTGAAGATAGTCTTGATTTAGATAAGGATGTGTTTCTGAGTTTATATATATAACTTGAGCAGCACAAGATCAAGAACTGAGCAGTCACTGGTTCGTTGGGCAACACCACAACTTCATGACATTGATGCTTTAGCTAAAATGGTTGATCCAGCTCTTAAAGGCCTTTATCCTGTTAAATCTCTCTCTCGATTTGCAGATGTTATCGCTCTCTGTGTCCAGGTAAAAACAATGGTAGTTATATGAAATAAAATCTTGTGAGTAGTAACTTGGAAAATCAACAAAATGTTTTACTGATTTTGTGTTTTGTTTCTTGAAACAGCCGGAGCCAGAGTTTAGACCACCGATGTCTGAGGTGGTGCAAGCTCTAGTTGTGTTAGTTCAGAGAGCTAACATGAGCAAGAGAACTGTTGGAGTTGATCCATCTCAACGTTCTGGTAGTGCAGATGCAACCAATGATTACATGTAAATTCCTTCCCGGAAAGATAAAGACAAAACACTTTGCTCCATTGTATGAAGTCACACAGACAACAAAACAAAACAAAACTGAAGATAACAACATATCACCTTTACTCATTGTATGATCTCATTGTTTTATTGTAATTGTATGTTTCAAAAGTTGTAGCTTTCATTAGATCCCAACATGAACATAGATTATTTCTTGTTATATGTGAGCTTGGTTCAGTTCTTGCAATCGACTAAAAAAAAACCAAACCTAAAAGGAGAATTTATGGAATCAAAAGTATCATACATTGAAATGATGCAAAACATTAGAGTAACTGGAATAAATAAAAATAAATGCTGCAAAAGAGATTGAAGGGAAGAGACAAGACATGGAATAAGAGTGTTTGCTTAAAGAGCTTTGTGACATCTCTCTCTAATTGTAGACCATATACTTGGGAGTTGCACTGAACTTTTGATAACCTTTAATGACTTTGTTCACTGCATCCAAAAAGTCTTTCTCAGTCACAGTCTTTCTCCTTGCTCTGATTGCGTACATTCCAGCTTCAGTGCATACACTTCTGATATCAGCTCCTGTAACCAAAACAAATGTCATAAGAGACAAATAAACAAAAAAGAAGCATCGTGAAACCTGTTTTATAGTTGAGGGATCATTACCGGTTGAGTTTGGGCAGAGACGAGCAAGGAGTTCGAAACGGATGTCTCTTTCACAGTTCATGGTTCGTGTGTGAATCTTGAAGATCTGTGTTCTGCTCTCCAGATCAGGAAGACCAAACTCAACCTTACGGTCAAGACGTCCAGGACGTAGAAGAGCAGGGTCCAATGTGTCAGGCCTGATTTAGAGATATAATACAGAAACATCAATGAGTCAAGCTGTATTATTGGTGATAATATGCAGTTTAATTATTAAGTGGAGTGTGACTGACCTGTTTGTTGCCATAAGAACCTTGATGTTACCACGTGCATCAAACCCATCAAGCTGATTCACAATCTCAAGCATAGTACGTTGGACTTCGTTATCACCACCTACACCGTCATCAAACCTTGCACCACCAATGGCATCAACTTCATCGAAGAACACAATGCAAGCTTTCTTTGAACGTGCCATCTAGAAAGAGTATTATACATTTCAGAACAAATTATAGCAGTATGCATTGGCTTGCCAAACTGAAGTAGCAAAACGAGCTGTTACTATAAATTACCTGAAACAATTCACGAACCATCCTAGCTCCTTCACCAACATACTTCTGAACAAGTTCACTACCAATAACCCTGATAAAGCAAGCATCGGTTCTATTGGCCACAGCTCTGGCCAGAAGAGTTTTACCGGTACCAGGAGGACCGTAGCAGAGAACACCCTTGGGTGGATCTATGCCAAGCTTCACAAATTTCTCAGGATGAAGCATTGGCAGTTCAACAACCTGCATCATCAAAGACAACAAAACTTTTTAACAATTTCTTTGTTGCAATATTTACATCACAAAAATCGGTTTAACTAGGAAAAGATTGTAAGTTAAGGACACAGGATATCAACAAAAGTTCAAATACCTCTCGCATCTTCTCAATTTGCTCCTTGCAGCCACCAACATCATTGTAAGTTACATCAGGTTTCTCTTCAACTGTCATCATAGTCACACTAGGATCGATCTTCGGGGGTAGAGGAATCTGTATCTGATATTTATTCCGATCAACTCTGCAAATACAAATCAGAGAACGTTTTCATAATTTTCATCCATATGAGAATGTACAATGACAAAAGGGGTTGAATAAAACTGAAGCAAAAAAAATAAAATAAACAGAAAGATGCAACATGCAACTGATAATTAACCAGAGAAATCTCAGTTCAGAAAAAGGAAACACACCCAACACGCATGCCTTCTTCAATATCAGTAGGAGAGACTTTATCGCCAAGTCCAACAACAAACTGGAATTTAGAACCAAAAGTAAATCAGTATAACCAAACATTAAAAGAGTCTAAAACACACAAACAGCAGTCACTAGATATAATGTACCTTAGCAATTTGTTTGACATTTATGACGTATTTAGCATCCTCAGTGTTTGGACTTATTATCTTTGTGCATCTGGCAACCTGGATAGAAACAAATGTTTACCTTAAACCCTTATAGTTACCATAATATAAGAAGAAGTTTCAGAGAACTATCTAGAAAAGAAAGAGCTTACCTGCAGAGGTTGCTCCTCCTGCATCATTTGCTTATCAGATACAAGATCCCATTGACTCGGAGGAGCTAACCCAGTATCAGACTCCTTAATACCTGTAAACAGTGTCCATATAACTCAACCAGTAACATACTAGTAATACTGTAAACATAAGTTACTAATCAAATTAAGCTCAACACTTGAGCAACAAATAGTGTGCACATACCACAGAGATCGTTAATCTTCTTGGCAAGTTCTTTGATTTCTTTCTCTACTTTCTTTATAGGTGCAGAGTAAGGCCCTAACCCCTACAAACGAATGAGATTTAAGAAGCTCAGTAAGTATGACTATGATTGTTACAGCTTCGATTAATCAAAACAGTGAGGAAGAGTCACACGAAATTACTCATCTAAGCACAAAATTTAACAATCAAGCTCAAAACAGAGTAATTAAGAATCTAGCTCGAGATTACCCAGGAGGAAGCATCAAATTGGTTTGTTAAAAGACGAAACCCTTCACATTCGAGAAATTAAACCTAGCAAATTTGACGAACATGGACACTCACACAAAAAGGATAAAGTAACTCAAATCTACACTGGATCCAAAATATACGATGACTAAGAGAGTAAATATCTGAAAATTTGAAGCCCCAATTAAAATTTAGGGTTCTAAAGTGAAACGCTTACATAAGTCTTGAGGAGAGCGATATCATCTTCGTCAAGCGGGCGAGGATTCTTCTCGTCTCTGATCTCATCTTCAATATCTCTTGTCATTTTTCCCGGATTACGATCGGCGATATGAGATTCAGACGTTTACGTTGAGAGATTGTATTTAGATTTGTCTTGTCGGAGAGGAAAGAACTTCTCAAGTATCTTATAATAAAGGCGAAGAACCTACATGTATAAAGTGGGCCTATACGCGGCCCATTATATGTGTCTTGTTGGAGAGGTCAGAGTTAAAAAAAATAACGAGTGTTAGTAAATAAAAAGCTCAACCGACCAATCGAACCGAATTAAACCGAAATCAAAAGGTGTACATTAAACCAAACCAAACCTAATAAAACAATTTTTATTTAAAAAATCTGTTGGAGCTTAACGTAGCTTCTCACTTCAGACATCTGAACATGTGTTCTAAAAAAAGAAGCCTAAAATGCCAAAAAGAGTTAGACAAGATTACGATATTTAAGAACATCATTCTTATTGAGATCAAAAGCTTTGCAAATCTCTACTATCATCTCCTCGTTGAGTCCTTCCTCGTTAGCTTCACCAAGTAGCTTATTTAACTCTTCTGATGGCAACAAAACCTGTTTCATGAGGAAGAAAAACAAAACAAAAATAAAAACCAAGAAACATTCTTGATTGAGTTCCTTTGTTGACAGAGAATGATCAGCTTACACATGTGGGAGATAGTAATTTTCGTTCCGGCTTGTTGTTCTTGCTTTCATCTGCATCATCAGTTGAGTCTGGTTTCTGAGGATTTGACCCATTTGAGATGAGTTCAAGTAGCTTCTCACTTCCCTGAAACATCAATAAAGATGATTTCGTGTTTATACAAAACCTCTACGATATAATGAAGTTATGTATTTGGGAAGTAAATATGAACAGACCTGAAGAGCTCGCCAATGAGAATATGTGCGAAATAAGACCCAGAAGAACAGTATGTTTGGTAATGGTAATACCTTAAATGTACAAAAATCAAAGGCTCTTAGTTATTAAAGACTTTGAAGAAAATTAACAGAGTTGCTAAGGTTTTCATATACATACCATAAATGCACTTGCCAATGGAAGCAAAGTTACTGAACCAATTAAGTACTTCTTGTGTAGGATTGTTCCACTGAGAATCAAAATAAGAAACATTTGTGTATAAAGTTTCATCATTTAAGATAATGGGTAAGCAAAGTGATATACCTCATGGCAATGTGTCGTAGTCTCCTGCGTACAAGTCCAGGATCTAAACTGAAACATTTTGACATGGATTAGCTAAAACGGCGTAATCAAATCGTTCATTAGAGAGACATTGACACTCAAGTTTGCAGAACTTTCAAGAGAAGGAGTGTAAATAGAACCTAGGAGGATAAGTGACTTGTACAGAAGTGACCTCTTTAGATATAGACTTCAAGAAAATCTCAGATGGCTTAACACGAGCCAGAAGCTTCAATCCAAGCCTATACATTCAAACCACAACTTGACATTGCCAGAGCCATTCAAAAATGTCTCAAAATACAAAAAAAAAAAGGAATTTACAAACCCATGAATCTTGTTCTTCACTGATCCATCAGGTGCTTTCTCAAGACCAACCCAAGCTTTATTCATCTAACCAGTAACCATTACAACAACAACAACTCATCAAACTTAGTATTAGAGAAAGAGATTAAAAAGCCCTTCTTTTTTTGAAGTCGAAAATTTTTTTTTTTTTTTTTTTT
>KE156800.1:0-11825 GCA_000411055.1 Leavenworthia alabamica
TAAATTTATAACTTTAATATATTATGACTTAAATTTCATAAATTTATCACTATAAATAATTTTATACTTCCAATTCATATAAAATGATATTATTTTAACATTATAAATGATAACTAATATAAACAAAACATATAAATAAAAATAAATAGATTATTAGTGATTATTTTTGTGATTATGATATATTTTTATTAAATTTTGTAAAAAGTTAATTTAATAAAAAAAAGTTAAATTAAAAAAAATAAAAAAAAATCGGTTAGGCGGAAATTAATTGATAATAAATCGGTATAACAATTAATTAGATCGATTAATGAAAATCGGAACGGTATGGTTTTGCCTAGCGGTTAAACGATCGATTTTTATAATATATAATAAAATGATCTCAGATCAGATGAAAATAAATAAATAAAACATATCGGCAAATTAAAATCTTGTTAATATTATTCTAATATCTTGTTAAAATACGATTAATATGTATAGAATAATACAAAACAAAATATTATTGTTTTTTGTGAGAAACCTATATGAAAAAAATAGTTAAAAAGTTAGAGACATAGTGCGGCGAAGGGTGACGAATAATTAAAGACCGAAGGGACGATGCGGGACCCGGTCCTGACCGGTCCATAAAAGAAACGTAAATTGTCTGGAATTAAGGAACCATTTTTTTCTCATTTTTTTCAATTTCTTTTACTTTTTGAAAATTTTCATAAATGTGTTCCTTTGTTTTTATATATATGATCACATTCTATAAAATAAAACCAAACGAGTTTGAGAACAGACAACTCCAAATTGATAGATTAAATTAATATTATTACTGTAATATTCTAACCGTCGCCGTCCGTGAGCACACAATTATCTTTTTAAAATTTGTAGATGATTTTTTGCCCTTTCTAATACCATGGACTTCCACGTTTATTGGGCTTCAACCTCGTCCGACGGTCGATAAATTATTTTTTAAAACTCTAAAACTTGTTTACTGTTTTTACAGATCACCACATGATTTTTATTTGTGCGTTGGTTTTATTTACACAATAACGACAATAATTTTCCGATAGATCACCTATACTAACACTATTGACTACTCACGTACAAATACGTTTAACTGTAAAATTCTGAAAGAATGCTTTACCGAAAAAATAAATGCACTTTAGTGATATAAATAGCTAAATCAAATATTTTAAGTTTTTTTAAAATAAGATGTTACAATTACTGTAGAGAAAATAATTTCACTGAGAACACAATTTGACTGCATCATTTATTCAGTTTTTTTGTTATTATCATATATTATCATATATAATCCCATATATAATTCAAAATGTACATGATACATAATTTTATTTTATTTAGGTTAATATATATGACACGTATGATTTAACATTGTAACATGTGAAGTTATTATTTTCAAAAAGGTATTAAATCTTTAACTAAAAGAAAGTAAAAAGTGTTTTTTTTTTTACATAAAGTAATTACAGTTAACAGATCAAAAAAAGGCACTCAGTAACTCACTGTGTTTGACTGATCACTGTCTACTAATTTAGATTTTTTAATTAACAAATTAAGTGCTTTAATCACTTTGTAGATGATATTAGTTTAATACTATTAAGTGGCTAATCTAGGCTTTAAATAACTTCAACTAACTATAAAAAGATCACTTAAATTAGCATTTGTGCTTTGGCGTGTTGTTACCTCACCTCTCTAGCCCAAGCAGCCTAGTCTATAGAGCTAAACTATACACACAAATTTGGTTCGTATAATAAATGAAGATAAGACATGTTAACTAATAAAACACTACTATAAAGGGTTAGTGTTTTATATAACAAGACATAAATAACTTTGACTGTTTTGATGTGTTAAATTATTATGTCAGAGACCAAACGATCATATTTCATAGGCTATTTTTTTTTTTTTTTAAATATTTTAACATCTATTTTTGTTAATTTAAATTCTAGAATTTTGTAATTGTAATCATCCTTAAGTATAATATTAAGTTGTTTATAAATCTTAATTATAAAGTAGACTTGAACAAAAATCTTGTAACACTTTTTTTTAAAAGATTTTAATAACATTTTTAAATTAAGTTTAAGAGGTTTAGATAAGTATTATTATCTAAAGATATAAACACGATTTTTTAGAGTTTTATCACATTAAAAAAACAATTATGTGAATCCGAAATAAACATAAATAAATATGGATAGGGATAAAATCGTAAATGACCAATGATGCAAAGCTTGTCGGTTTGCGTGCAGTGCAAATCCTCTGTTTCATCTCTCTTCTCACAGAGCAAATACACATCACTCTCTCTCTCCTTGTCTTCTTCTTCACTTTCTCACATAAACCACTCTTCCTTTTTTCAAATTTAAATTCCCTTTTAGTATTTATTTCTTCAGAGCCTCTTCATAAACACTTTTCAGCTTCAATAGCTTAACCAAGTTCTGAAGGTTTCTGTGTCCTGAGTCTGGTAATGTTTACATCAATTGTTGTATCTCTTCTTTGAGAGAATTCACTTCAACTTCTTTATAAAGTTTGGATCTTCTCTTTCCCCAGACTCTGTTTCTTTCAAATTCTGAATCTCTGTTTTTTTTTAAGTTTACTCTTTTTTTTTTTTTTAAATTCTCGTTTACACATGTCGTTGGTCTTTCGCTACAAGCCACGACCATAGAATCTTCTTTGTCTGAAAATAAAATAAAAACAAAAGACTTACAATTTACGTTTCTCTTAAGTAACGACGGACTTTTCGAAGAAATTAAAAACAATTTATTAAAAGAAGAAGCTTGAAGTTTTTTTTTTTTGACGGTCGAGAAAAATGGAGATGGCGGTGGCTAACCACAACCACCGAGAGAGAAGTAGTGACAGTATGAATAGACATTTAGATAGTAGTGGTAAGTACGTTAGATACACATCTGATCAAGTTGAGGCACTTGAACGTGTTTACGCTGAGTGTCCTAAACCTAGCTCTCTCCGACGACAACAATTGATACATGAATGTTCTATTTTAGCCAATATCGAACCTAAACAGATCAAAGTCTGGTTTCAAAACCGAAGGTACTCATTATTACTCCTCTAAACTGAGTTTTTACAGCAGAAATTGAAGGACCACTTCTGTTTGGTTTTTTATTCAATTCTCCGACATAAGTTCCTGTTGTTTTTTTTTTTACCAAAATCTGTTTGACTTTATGTGTTATTGTCTGGTGTCTAATCTTAGCAGTTTTGTTGTACGGACGGTTTTAGGTGTAGAGATAAGCAGAGGAAAGAAGCGTCCAGGCTTCAGAGTGTAAATAGGAAGCTTTCTGCTATGAATAAACTGTTGATGGAGGAGAATGATAGGTTACAGAAACAGGTTTCTCAACTTGTTTGTGAAAATGGATATATGAAGCAGCAACTAACAACTGTTGTATGTATCTTCATAATTCTTTTGTTTCCAATATGTTAGCTTGAGTTATATAGTTTCATTGACTTTGTTTGTTGTATCTTCAGGTGAGTGATGCAAGCTGTGACGTTGTGGTTACAACTCCTCAACATTTGCTTAGAGATGCTAATAGTCCTGCTGGGTAAAGCTTCATTTTGTGTGTGTTTTCTAATGTTTTGTTTCTTGGTTTAATTATATTACTTTTTTTTTGTTCTTAGTTTGCTCTCAATAGCAGAGGAGACTTTGGCAGAGTTCTTATCCAAGGCTACAGGAACTGCTGTTGATTGGGTTCAGATGCCTGGGATGAAGGTTATTCACACTTTTCTATCATTACTCATATAATTTTTTCTTTTGATTTTCTGATGATTCAGTGGCTATATGTGTGTTATTTAGCCTGGTCCGGATTCGGTTGGTATCTTTGCTATTTCGCAAAGAAGCAATGGAGTGGCAGCTCGAGCATGTGGTCTTGTTTGTTTAGAACCTATCAAGGTAAGAAAGTGTCACATACTATATACTTGAGTCAAAAATGTTTCGTTTTCAAATCAGTTCGTGTTTTATTGTAGATTGCAGAGATCCTCAAAGATCGACCATCTTGGTTCCGTGACTGTAGGAGTCTTGAAGTTTTCACTATGTTCCCTGCCGGTAATGGCAGCACAATCGAGCTTGTGTATATGCAGGTGAATCTTTTACTCTTTTTTTAGTTTTATTATTTATAACTCTTGAAGATGAATAAATAAACTTGAGAAATGACTTTTTGTTAGACATATGCACCAACGACTCTGGCTCCTGCCCGCGATTTCTGGACCCTTAGATACACAACGACCCTTGACAATGGCAGTTTTGTGGTATGCAACTCTTATAATCTCTGTTAAGTGTTTATATAAAACCCGCATGCCATTGATGTTTTATATATGTCTTTTTAAGGTTTGTGAGAGATCACTTTCTGGCTCTGGAGCTGGTCCTAATGCTGCTTCAGCTTCTCAGTTTGTGAGAGCAGAAATGCTTTCTAGTGGCTATTTAATAAGACCTTGTGATGGTGGCGGTTCAATTATTCACATTGTCGATCATCTTAATCTCGAGGTTACTAGATCTTTATAGAGAACATTTCATGTCTTGTTTCCTTCGGTTTCTAAAGGAATAGAATATAAATCGCTGTTCTTGCATTGTAGGCTTGGAGTGTTCCTGATGTGCTTCGACCTCTTTATGAGTCATCCAAAGTCGTCGCACAAAAAATGACCATTTCTGTGAGTCTATTGAGATAATGATTGATTCATATGCAATGTCTAATGTTTAAGGTTTGATTCATGTATTAGGCATTGAGGTATATCAGGCAGTTAGCTCAGGAGTCTAATGGTGAAGTAGTGTATGGATTAGGAAGACAGCCTGCGGTTCTTAGAACCTTTAGCCAAAGATTAAGCAGGTAACTATATCATGAGCTTCAAAGTCTAATCATTCTTTGCTCTCTGTTTGATTCTTTTTTGACATTGCAGGGGTTTTAATGATGCGGTTAATGGGTTTGGTGATGATGGGTGGTCTACGATGCATTATGATGGCGCGGAAGATATTATCGTTGCTATCAACTCTACGAAGCATTTGAATTCTCTTTCGTTCCTTGGAGGTGTGCTTTGTGCCAAGGCTTCAATGCTTCTCCAAGTAAGTTCTTGTGTCACTTGGTGTTCTTTGTGTTTGGTTGAAAATAATGTTCTTTGTTGTGTTTTGTAGAATGTTCCTCCTGCGGTTTTGATCCGGTTTCTTAGAGAGCATCGGTCTGAGTGGGCTGATTTCAATGTTGATGCATATTCTGCTGCTACACTTAAAGCTGGTACCTATGAGTATCCAGGAATGAGGCCTACAAGATTCACTGGAAGCCAAATTATAATGCCTTTGGGACATACGATTGAACACGAAGAAGTAAGACTTTAAAGATGGTTTTGTGTTCTTTGTCTTTCTCTCTGAATTTATTTTGTGCTCTTATGTTTAGATTCTTGAAGTGGTTAGATTAGAAGGACAATCTCTTGCACAAGAAGATGCGTTTATGTCCCGAGATGTTCATCTTCTTCAGGTAATATAATTTCTAACTAGTGTTTCTTGTAATATCTCCCATTTCTTAGCTTAAATGATGTATCGCAGATTTGTACGGGGATTGATGAGAATGCAGTTGGAGCTTGTTCCGAGCTGATATTTGCGCCGATTAATGAAATGTTCCCTGATGATACACCACTTATTCCTTCTGGATTTCGAGTCATACCCATTGATGCTAAGGTACTCAGTGTTTTCTCTTTACTAGTGATGATTTGTCTCCAAGCTCACATTTGCTTACTCATACAGGGAGATGGGCAAGATCTGTTAACTGCTAATCACCGTACATTAGACTTAACTTCTAGCTTAGAAGTGAATGTTTCTGGAAACTCCTCTTCTTCTAGCTTAAGCTCAAGATGTATCCTCACTATTGCGTTTCAGTTCCCTTTTGAAAACAATTTGCAAGAAAATGTTGCTGGTATGGCTTGTCAGTATGTTCGGAGCGTGATTTCATCAGTTCAACGTGTTGCGATGGCGATCTCACCGTCTGGGATAAGCCCGAGTTTGAACTCTAAATTGTCTCAGGGATCTCCTGAAGCTATCACTCTTGCTCAGTGGATCACCCAAAGTTACACGTAGGTTTTAATGTTTATATAAGATTCCTTCTTATAAACTCTTAGCTTAATGATGATGCCTTTACGTTTTTTCTAGTCACCACTTCGGCTCGGAGTTACTAACGATTGATTCACTTGGAAGCAATGACTCAGTATTAAAACTTCTATGGGATCACCAAGACGCTATCTTATGTTGTTCTTTAAAGGTATGTCTCTAAACCAAACTGAACCGAATCGGATCGAGTTTACTATTAGTTAAATGTGGTCTGGTTATGTTACAGCCACAGCCAGTGTTCATGTTTGCAAACCAAGCAGGTCTAGACATGTTAGAGACAACACTTGTAGCTTTACAAGACATAACACTTGAAAAGATCTTTGATGAATCTGGTCGAAAGGCTCTCTGCTCCGATTTCGCCAAGCTAATGCAACAGGTAAAGAAAATAAAAAAAAACTGATCTCAGTCTCAGATAATGTTTTTAGATTCATTGTCTGAGAATTATCTTGTCTGTACAGGGATTTGCATGTTTGCCTTCAGGAATATGTGTGTCAACGATGGGAAGACATGTGAGTTATGAACAAGCTTTTGGTTGGAAAGTGTTTGATGTATCTGATGAGAACAACAATTTACATTGTCTTGCCTTCTCCTTTGTAAACTGGTCTTTTGTGTGATTTATTTCAACAACTTCTTTGTCTTATTGAATTATATATATAACTATTTCAAAAAACAAAGAATTTACAGATGATGTTAAATGGAAAAGACCTTTAGAATTGACCAAGCTTCGGTTTAAGCACCGGTTATTGTTTAGTGGTCCGGTTTAGACGGATGGTTTAATTATTATTTATGTCTCTCAATTAGTTTGGTGAAAATTCAACAACCCCCACCAATTTGGTGAAGAACCAAAATCAATATCGTCGTCTTCTTCTCTATCCCCAAATCCCAAGTTTTACAGAAAATTAGGGTTTTCAAATTTCAATCTGATGTAAGTAAAGTAACCTAACCAACAAGATTCTCTCAATTCGCTTATCTCTCTCTCTTCGGGTCAGCTGAAGTAAGCTGAGTTTCTAATGTTGACCTATCCTTGCTCTTCTTCATCTCTTCTCTGCCATCGCCCTACACTCTCCATTTCACGCTCTAAGTTTAGAGTTCCATGTCGAACTGTCTTCTCTCCTCCTCTAACCCATTTCTCCCCTTTAACTACTTCTTCACCTTCTAAGTCCGCTAAGCAAGTAAGTATGCTTCTCTCTATCTTTATCAAAGCTTAGAGTGCCATGGCGTTGTGTATTGATTGTATGTCTAACTTTGGAGCTATGTTTTGCAGAAATGGAAGATTTTGTGTTTTAGAAATGAAGATTCAGCTCCTGAGAATCCAGATCAATTCGTACCTGAGGAAATAATTAAACCAGAACAAGATTATCAATGTACAGATACAAAAACTTGGAAGACAACTCTTCAAAAGGTTATGATCTATTGATACTTGTAGATGAATCTCATCATCCTAATTCTTCTGTTCACTTGTATTCTCATAAAAAAAAAAAAGCACTTTGTTTTGTTGGGTTTCAGGCTGCAGATGTAGTTCTAAAGGCCATTGGAACTCGTTGGAAGGTACCTTGGACTGCTGAGACCATTGTGCAGGTACTTATATTATGTTACTCAACCACAACATATCGAATTCAGACTTTTAAACAAGATTGCTTATGAAACTGAAACTTATCTATATCGTTTTCTGGATGATTTTATTAACTGTGTAATGTATATAGTATAAGTGTGAGTACTATCGATATTGAATCTTACGGACTAATAACTATAGAGTATAGACTACATTCTTTGCTTCTGTAACATAAACTTTTTTCAGGTAATGCTTTTATGGGTAGCTGCCTTCTGGTTCATTGGATCATGGATGATTCCATTCATGGCTCATATATCAGGTTTCCACAAAGACTCTCTCACATTTAGAGGCCAGGCTTTGTTCAGTCTTATAACTGATGTAACAGAAGGCATAGCCGGGATTGCTATCCTCCACCGTTGCCTATCCATGTTTCGTCCACTTACAAGTGATTGGTTCCGCTTTACACTCAAAGGAAACTGGCAACTAGATGTTATCATAGGCTGTTTTATGTTCCCTTTTGTTAACCGTCTTTCTCAATTGAATCTAAACCTTTTGCCACTCCCACCAACCTCAAGTCCGGTCTCACTCTCGAGTGTCGAACAGTCGATAATGGCTAGAGACCCTGTAGCAATGGCATTGTATGCGGTTG
The DNA here is from genome assembly GCA_000411055.1 of Leavenworthia alabamica. Lineage (NCBI taxonomy): Eukaryota > Viridiplantae > Streptophyta > Magnoliopsida > Brassicales > Brassicaceae > Leavenworthia > Leavenworthia alabamica. The sequence goes on from KE156800.1 coordinate 8,293, forward strand.
TTGTATCAATATGTGCACCGGTTTGGGAAGAGATAGTGTTTAGAGGGTTCTTGTTGCCATCTTTGACTAGGTACATGCCGGTTTGGTGTGCGATTCTTGTGAGTTCGGTTGCGTTTGCTTTGGCACATTTTAATGTACAGAGGATGTTGCCATTGGTGTTTCTTGGAGTAGTCTTGGGTTTGATATTTGCAAGGTCAAGAAATTTATTACCTTCTATGCTATTGCATAGCTTGTGGAATGGCTTTGTATTCTTGGAGTTGATGCGATGATGATGATGACTATCTTTTGTAGGTATATTGTTTTTAATTCAGTTATTTATATTTATATTGTAATTGATTCATGTTGTGAATTTTAGTTTTTTTTTTTAAGAAATATTAAATGAATGGTTCAACTGTATAAAAATAAAAATTTCAAATGGAATATGAAGTGTATAATTTATGTTATAAAAATGTAAATTCAAATAAAAAGAACATTAATGAAGTTTAGTTAGATACTTTGATATTATATGAACATCAAATTTATTTACATCGAAATATAATGGGCCTTTCAAAATAGCCATTGGGCCCAATTTGACTTGTGTTTTAATAAAAAGCCTAATAACTCTGAACGTGAAAATAATAAAATTAAAAAAAAAACAAGTTATGTCAACAAACTTATGTCTATTGAATTTGTCTGTACAAGAAGAAGCTATTTAGATTACGTGAATTAAATTAATTATTTTAAATGATGATGATTTAAAGTCAAAGATAATGAAGCCGTACATCTTCCGGATCGTAAGGACAGAACACAAAACTGTGATCTGTACGGTTTAAAATTAGTTATATTTAGCAGATAAGTCAATTTAGTTATCATTAATGTTTCTAGGTAAGTCAATAATTAGCAACTAGCTATCAGAATAAGCATCAACTACTTGTACGGTTAACAAATCCCACGTTCATATTACACGAAAATTGCCGTCATTCGAGGGACTAATAAATAAATAAATAATTTAACTTTTACAAAAGGGTCAGGATTTATTAATTTAACCCACAACTTTTGACTCTGATAAAATCACACCGTTTACTTTTGAATTGAGCCACTTTAAGTCTAGTATACACTAGTGACGTTAACTCTAAAAGCTCGTATCTCTATGCAATTCCAAAACCAATTGATTCAAAATCCAATCTAAAAGCTTATCTGAATATTTCAATTTGTCTTATTAGCTTTAATTTCTTATATATCCAACCAATTATAACGAACAATAGTGAATTAAACCCAATCTATACTAGTTTTGTCTTTAGTTCACTTTGTATAGCTGTTAAACCAAAACATGAAAGTAAATATATATAAAAAAAAAATTCCTTAGCCCTTAGACGAATAGAATTTCAATATATTTGCCAAGAGAATAATTTATAGTTAAACTAAAAAATTATTGAAAAAATAATTAATTTATAGTGTTAAATTAAAATTTTGTCGATTTTTTGTTTGTCAATTTAACGTCATAATTAAAAAAACAGTTAAATAAACCAAAAATTTCATATGTTTTTTAAATCAATTCAAAATTAAAAATTTAAATAATAATTTTAAAAATCTGAAATTTTTTAGTCGATTTTTTTTTTAAATTCATTTTTTGACATTTATAATAAGCCAAATGTATTGTCTTTTATGTTATGTTATTTGCAATGAAATTAATCACCTAAATTTGATGAAGAAATTAAATCTTTTTGCATTATTTGTTTTTTCTGCTTATGTATTGTTTATTTTCTCTACTTTTTTTTACTTATAAATGAAACTTAAAAGTCTACCAAGTTGAGCCATCACCATTAATTATAACATACCAAGTCAAAGAGCCATCACTCATAATATAAAAAATTATTTGCTCCATTTTTTTTGTTTGACCTTTCCACAAGATTTGAATTTTCGAAGCTATAAACAGTGGACTTTTATATATATAGTTGCCTTCCCTACATGTCAAAAATATACATAAGGAAACAAAAATACACATAGAAATCATATTTTAATAAAACAATGTTTTAGAGCTTATATATTGAGATGATACAAGATTACATTACGTAAAGATTTAATAAAGTCAACTTATCATTTCATAATGAGCATATTCGAATATCATATCGGAATATTAATAATTAATAACCTATAAACTTCAGAAACATTATAGCATTTTTGTGGGAACGTATTTTAAGATAACAATTATTTTATTTTAAATTATTATTTAACTTGGTGAGCCGACCACATGACATAATCAAGAGACTAATTAAATTTTATTAAACAAAAGAATCAGTCTCCATCCGTACAAATTGAAAAATGTTCTTAGGCTTTTTAGATATTGCAAATGCCAACTGTCAATGATGCCTTTAGCCACACAACGTTTTGACACTTTTTAGCCTATCAATGCTACACATAAAAATATATATATATATAATAAATAATACTTGTTAATAGCCCAAATAGATTTATATTTTTGTATATTTATTTTCAAGAGTTTTAGATTTATCTATCGAAGACTTTATTCAGAATGAAACGTTTTTCTTATGTGTTTTTTAAAATCATAATTAGTGTATATATGTAAATACAAATTGTTAATGCATAGGAAAAGTATTTAAACAAAAATCTTCACTTTACGAAGGATGTTTTAAACTTAGTTTAAACAAACAAAAAAAGACAGTAAAACTTATAAAACCCTAAGACTCCTCTAATATTTTAAAACATTATTTCTAATTCAAATTTTAAATATGTAAAAAATCGATTTAGTATTAATTTTTTTATAAATATGTACTTAAATACATGTATCACTTTATTGCAAGAACATGTTTAGTTATAAAATTATAAATATTTATTTTGTGCCATTATTTATCAAAATTATAAGTCATATATATACACTAATTTCTTTTATCATAATAATATAATAATAATAATAATAATAATAATAATAATAATAAAAATAATAATAATAATAGTAATAATTTCACAAAGTGTTACACTTTTTATTTTTCTATTATTTTACCAAAAAAAAGAACAAAAAAAGTATTCAAACATCATTATGAGAGCCACCTAACCCTACCCACCACCATATGATATTGATATCCCCTGCCTCTACTATATATACTTACCATTTCTTCAATCTCCAACTCACACAACAAAGATCACTAAACCTTCTCCTACCTTCAGAGTCTTTCACCTCACTCGTGCATTCAAAATGGCTCACAACAATTCTGATGAGGAAGGCTCCATTGGAACCTCCTTGCATGGAGTTACAGCAAGAGAACAAGTCTTCTCTTTCTCTGTCGATGCTTCATCTCAACCCGTTCAATCTGAAGATCCAACGGCTAAGTTTGCCTTTCCGGTTGATTCCGAACATAGAGCCAAAGTGTTCAACCCACTCTCATTTGCTAAACCTCATATGAGAGCCTTTCACTTAGGATGGGTCTCATTCTTCACTTGCTTCATCTCTACCTTTGCAGCTGCACCTTTAGTCCCTATCATCCGTGACAACCTCAACCTCACCAAAACCGACATCGGAAACGCTGGAGTCGCCT
>KE156800.1:30489-45165 GCA_000411055.1 Leavenworthia alabamica
ATTAGATCCACTTATTATTTCAACTATATATCAAATTTTTATAAACATTCCACGATCAATCCACTTATTAAAAATTTTAAAATAATTTAAAACTTGTACAAAAATTTATTTTGGAATTCTATGGAGGGAAATGGACTTAAAATTAATATTTTACTAAATTAAAGTTTAAAGTTATCATAAAGTTTTGAATGTTTGACTTTATGCGAGACATGACATGAACAAATATTAATATATGTTGATAATGTATTTTTCTTATAAACTTAGCTAATAAAGTAATATATTTAAAAAAATCTCGATTCATGATAGATAAATCTCAATGTAATTTTTTTATAATACATACGATAATAATAGATAAAGAATAAAACTTATTAATGAATAACATTGACATATTAGGGTTTTGGGCACCGCCCACTATAGAAATGTATCATTGATTATAACCATGATATTGTAATGAAATAATTTTAATAATATAACTTTTAAATACTTTGATATATATTACTTTGTTTACTTTTATGGAGGGTTGGTAATTTTAGGGTTTGTATGCAAATATGGAATCGACAACACACACAAGCTTTTCTAAAGCAACTTCTTACTTTGTCCCATTTTGGATGAGATTCTCTGCCACACAACTAATCAAAGTTCCATTTTATTACTCCTTTATCTCTTCTTATTTTTATTTTATTTTCATGATATTGATACCCAATATAGATTTTTATATCCAATAATTATATTTTGAAAGTTACACCTACGAATTTTATTTTTAAAAATTTACATAATTCTTTTTTAAGAAATATTTATTTAATTTATTGTATTTCATATAGTGATTTGACAAAAAGAAAAATATGACACAAGACTAACCAACTATACAGATAACAGAATTAGTGTTTCACATTGTCTTTGGATTCTTTGGACCATAAAGTGGGCCTAAAGGCTTTTGTAAATAACCAATTAAATTCATATTATCCCAAGTGTGGGCTTAACTTAAAAGTCCATTAAGTATTTTTTTAATAATCGTGCAAATAAATGTTTATTTTTAATGTTGTTCACGGTAACATAAATTAAAAATATATAAAAGAAGACAAAAATAGTATTACAATGTCAAACATTATATTATACAACAATATTACGAATAGAAGGATAGACAAAAATAAAACAAATTTGAAAACTATATATTAAAAAAAAAAAAAGTATCAAAAGTTACAAGGGACACGAAAGAATTATACGTAACGTTTATACCACTCAACAGTAAAGCCCTAAAACATAACAGTGGCAAAACCGTAAATATAAGATTAAGCGTTAAAGAAGAAAAAGACAAGAACAGGGAGAAGAACAACGGCGAAGAATGAGAACTGTGGTCGGAAACCATCATTGGGAAGAAAAGGGTAAGTATCAGGAGGAGGCATAACACAATTATCACCATTAAAGTAAATCCTACGAGGAAAAGCCCATCCTTTCTCAAATGTAAAGGTTGCTTGATCTTTACGAAACAAAATCTCAGATTGAACATTCCCAAGTGGTCCTGCTTCTGATAAGAAATCATTGTAGAACTTAACTCCCCATAACATTGCTGTATCATCTACAAAACCCAATAATCAAAAAAAGGTTTTTAGATAAGAGAGAAGAGGCTTTGTATGTGTGTGTGTGTTTACTTACTTAATCCAGCGTAAGGAGTGAGAGATTTGTAATTGAAACTGAAGATTTGAGTTATGTTATCAAGATTTGGATGTTGAGCTACAAGGTTCCATTGTGTGTAGTTTAAACGATAGTTGAAGTTTGTGATTGTGATCTTCACTCGCCAATACTCTTTGTAGTTCTGCTTCACGTGCCAATGTACTCTAATAGGGCATAGATGTCTTGTGCATTGCACTAATGGTGGTAAGATCGTTCCTTTCTTTGTTGGTGGTGACACAACTGAGGCTAAGTGTGGTGTATCCGGGCTGCGATTACACAAAAAGAAGTTTGAGACTTTATGACTGAGAATTGAAAACTTGATTTGCATAGCTACTTACTCGAGACAGGCGCCGGATTCCGTTCTGTTGTTTTGACATCCACAAGCACAAGTTGGACATCCTACAATGGTTTCATTGTAAAAGGAAGACAAAGAAACGCAACAAGTCGGAGTTCTTTGAGCAAGGAACTGTGAGTATGTACACGTAATGTTCCATGTCACTGCGATGTTTCAAGCAACAAAACATTAGAAAACAATGTTTTTGAAGTTTCAACATTAAGGTCCTCTATAAAGTCTTACTCATAGCTTGAGTAGTTCTACGTGTATCCGGCGTGACAAACTTCGTTGGTTTAACAATCTTTGCTGGACCACAAGTATAGCCCGGACCAGGTCCCAAGAGAGTAAAGTTTCTTGGCACCCTAACAGTTTTATTAGTAGTTCCAGCTGCACCAACACTAATTTGAAAGGAGCTAGCTGCAGTGGCAGGGTCTTGAACCCATGAGTTCATTACACCACCTTTGCAGCAATTAGCAATCTGTTGATTATAAGGAGTTCCCGGTAACAAATCGACAACTGTTGGATCCTTCTTACAACAATGTGGTATGTTTCCTTTGTACTTTGAACAATCACCTTGTTCAGTTGTTTGTGCACCAACCATACTCCATATTACTTCTTTCTTAGCCCATTTCCAACTTAATGTCCATCCTGGAGTTTGAATATGTCTATATTTCTGGAAGTTAAACATTGTAACAACGGCCTACATTGAACAAAACAAACAGTTTAAGTAATAAGTAGACTTGGTTTTATGATCTTTGAACTAATCTAAAACAAGCTCTTGAACTTACAACATAGCCATCAGGAGTCCAGTTCATGACATCCCATTTCATAGTAATGTTACCTTCTGGATCTAGTGCATCATATGCTTCTGCAAAACAAAAGGGTTATACAAAAGTCAAAACTTTGTTTCCTCATGATCTAGCTTTGTGAGTATTTCTATTTTAAGAAGATTTCATAAAGTGTCTATTTTTAGATAAGAAAACTTGAAGATTTGTTTTTTTTGTTCTTTCCTCATATAATAAGTAGAATGATAGATCTACTTAATCATAGGAAGTATAAATTTGGAAATTAAATTGTTGATTTTAAGATCTGAAAAGTTCTGAAAATAATTGGGTTAATAATGAAAATAACAAGTCACCTGTAGAAGTAAAAGAAGAAGAAGAGATCAAGAACATGATCAATACGACCAAGAAACTCAATTTGGAGATGGATCTAGAGAAGAAAGTCTCCATTTTTTTACTCTGTTAAAGCAGAGCAAGAACTAGAGACGAAGTTTTTTCAAGATCCCTTAGATTGGTTTGTTTTAATGATGATAATAATAAACCAATCTCAGATGATGGTTGAACAAGGAGTAGTCTTGTACAAAGCAGCAACAAGGAAGATTTTTTTAGCTTTTGCACAGAGTACAAACGAGAAACACTGAGAAATTGGGATCTGGCTGGCTCTGCCTAGTGGCACTCTGTTTTTGTGAAATCTAAGACTAGAATTGGTGATTTGACTATTTTAACCTTATATCATTTAAGAACAAGTGAAATTAAGCATTGACTTTGAAGTTTTTTTTTTTTTAAATTTCGAATGATATGTTAATATAGGAAAAATTAATACTTAGTGAAATTATAATTAATTTCGTATATGAATATATAAAGTTTATTATGATTAAAATATGATAGGGGCTTTTCTGTAATTGTATTACAAGTTAGTTTAATACCAGAAATAATACAGAAGACTACAGCTTTTAGAGGAACGTGGGCCTTTGACAGTATTTGAGGCCGTCGGTGGAGATAAATATCATATGTAGACATATTTTCGTTTAATATATTCATAATTTCGGATAATATATTTTCTTATGCCTTTTATAAATCAAATAGTTTATATAACCAAAAAAAAATTTAATATGTTGTGATAATTATATGTTTTTACTTTATTAAAACATAAAACATACAAAAACAATATAAACTCTCGAAATAAAATTTGTTTATGAGAATTATTCCTGAGAAATGATGAGTTCTTCATATTGCCTTGTGGAAGACGCAAGTAATAATCCACGTCACTATATAATAACAAAAAAAAACAAAGTATAAGTTTCAAAAATTAGAATCAAAGTTTTTTGTTTTGTTATGGAAACTTACTCAAGGCTGAAGTAGTTCTCCTTTTGTCTAGGGTTAGAAACTTCGTTGGTTTAACGTTCTTAGTTGGTCCACATATGTACTCTTGTTTAGGTGCCTTGAACATGAAGTTAACTGGCATCTGAGTAGTCTTCTTCGAGCTACCAGATTTACCAACTGTTAACTGAAATGAACTTTCAAACCCAGGTTTTAAGACACCACCTTTACAACAGTTAGTTATCTGTTGATTCAATGGAGTTGTCGGAAGCAAATCGATAACTGTTGGATTACGAACACATGAATCTGGGATGAGTTGTTTGAACATGGAACAATCTCCTTGTTCTGTAGTTTTTGCACCAAAGATGTTCCAGATAATTTCTTTCTTGGTCCATCTCCAGCTTAGCTTCCACCCTGGTGAAGGTATTGAACGTTGTCTTTGGTAGTTGTAGACTGTTACTATAGCCTGAGATGGGATTCAATCTTGAAGTTAAAGCTTGAGAGTAAGGTTTTGTGAGAGAAGAAGATTAACTTACAACGTAGCCATCAGTTGTCCAGGTCATAACATCCCATTTGATTGTGATGTTTCCATTGTTGCTTGTGAGAGTTTCTGTAGAATAGAGAATACAAAAGGACTTATAAGTGTTTCGAAGAGATAAACAGAGATCGTCTTTGGAGATTTACCTGAAGAAGTGAAACATGGGAAAGAAACCAAGAGGAGGATGATCATGGTGGAGAAGAGAGACTCCATTGTTGTGGTTCAGAAGAGAAAGAGAGAGAGAGTTTTGTAAGGAGAAAGATCAAAGGAGACGACTTTGACTTCATCAAGTTGATACATATTTGCAGAGTTGTACCACATTGACTGCCTTTATCCGCGGGAATTTTTATTATAAAATTTAATCAATCAGTATTAACAAAGATTAGTTTATTCATTACAACAAAACTAAACTAAACAAAACCAAGGAACTTGAGTTTGTATCGGAGCATGAACTGTGTTGGAAACGTTGCATTGAGACTTTTATAATATGATTAAAGTCTTTGGGCCTTAAATTGTTTAAGCCCAATTACATTTTCGTATTAATATTTCTATTATTACATTTTCTTATTAATATTTCCATAAATTTAGCTCTTTATTTTTTCTTTATCTGTGGCAGAAAGCTGGAAAATACTAACATACTGTATTTAAAAAAAAAAAAACAAATAATAACAGGTACTATATTATTGAAATAATTTAATATTTTTAAAAGTTGTGATAGTCGTATTGGTTATGCGGTTATGAGTTAGATCAGTTTCTAAACACATGACATGAGTTATATATAACGACCAAAACATCGTAGGAACCGAACCCAATCAGCCTAAACATGAGTCCATGCACTAGTTTCATGTAAATAATGTTGTAGTTGTCTTGCTAATCAGGCAACTCTTATTAATTAGGTATATTTTATTTTTTGTTAAATTTGTTAATGGCCTACAGAATAAAGGAACAAAAATGTACTATAAAAATAACCTCTTCGATTAAAAGAATTGAAACAAAAGGTAAAGGAGAAAACAAAAAGAAGTGCATGCCTAAGTGTATGAATGATTTGATATGAAATAAAGGAATTTAAAAAAACTAATGGCAAATCTTTGAATGTTCATGACAAGTGTGTGTGACCATCTATATATAAACACATGATTTATAAAAGATCAAAAGGACCACTAAAAAGGAAGACAGGTTATGTTTTCAAAGCCAATAATTTAACAAGGAGAGTTAATGGCCCTACAACTTGGAGATGAGAAGAGAGATAAGTAAAAATGGAAGGTTGGGATCAGTGCTTGACTGCAATTGAGTTCCTGTCTAAACTGCTTTCTCTTCTGTCCCTTTCCTTCTCTGACCCTCCAATCCCAATACTCTCCATCATCTACTTCTCCATTTGAGTCTTGACTGATATATACGTGTCATTTGTCAAGATTATAAATCATAGATTGTTCAGTAAAGGAAGACATATATATAGAGAGAGAACGTTGTTATTACTTATGGAGATCTGTAAAACGCTGGCTATGATCTATTTCAACTAATTTGCCTTACACTTAGCTTCATTTTGTTTTTAGGAACCATCACTTTCTTAATTAGTACATAATCACTTTTTTTAGAAATAGTACAAATTCACTTATGTATACATATATAACTAAATATATATAACATACCTACATTAGTGTAGACGTGACACATATTTTTACACACGAGGCTAGGGTTTGGCATGCATTATTATTGTAGTGCTTCTAGGCATTGCGAACAGCAACCTATCCCTACCTCTAATTAAGTTTGTATATATACATAGAATTTATACAGTACATTTTCATAATATTCACGTACAAATATACGTAGCTAGTTGTTAACTAAAAAAAAGTGAATGATCTCTGGTGGACATAAAATTATTTGAAACTTATTGGTGTTTTTCTGACATATGACATTATGGCATATGACAAGCAACGACCAAACGTTATATTAAAAAAAGACAAGCAACGACCACTGTAACATTTCGTTTTCGGCAAAAAATAACGTTTCTAAATACGTTAATACCACAGTAAAAATATTTAGCAATCGAATGCGGTAGAAATTTCTTGGTTAAAGATAAATATCAAATTGAATATACATTTATATACGTTGCTTATTGATTTTTGAGAGATAATTTCGAGAGAAAAAACGTTTTTAGCAACATTTGTGACATTAGCTAATTCCATAATTCAAAAACTCGAATCCTGAATTATGAATACAGTGAACCAAGATGATTTAATAATCCTAATGATACATGAAAACTATAGATTATGTTAAACATTTTCTACATTTTTAAGATGGTTATGGCATATATATATACCTTTAATTCATTGAATTCCTTTATTTGAGTAACTCTAGTGTGAAATATATTCATAAATCTATAAATGCACAGAAGACATTTGAGAAGAACCCATCTAAATGCAAAAGCAAGAAAAAACTAAAAAGATATGTCAAAGCTCAAACATATATATTGTAAAAACCAAACCTCTCATTATGAATCCGTATCCGAGATTATTAAAATTCTATATATACATATACGAAAGATATATANTATACATATAACATGTGTATGTATAGTATATATTAAAATCTTCACTATTGAGATTCATTTTCGCTACTATGACGATCCGTATCATGATTCGAGCTCATCAAATGATGAAACGGTCTTATCAAACTAGTATTACCCGTCATCATTAGCTGTTGTTGCGACGTGGTATTAAAATTTGAGCCAAAGAGCTGAAGATGACCAGCTCCATCCACGACATGATGATGATGTGAAGCTCCGAGAAGTGAAGGATATGTCGGAAATAGAGAGCTCATTGCCGGAGGAGTATGACCAAAAAACAGCTGAGATCCGTCTCCGGCAGACGAGGAAGGAGGAGGCAAATTGAGATTATTATTGTTATTAGATATTGCGACAGTAACGTTATTACCAGATTGGTCTAACGAGTGTTGAAGATGTCCGAGGTTGTAATACGAGGAAGTGTTGTTGTTGTTGTAAGGATTGGTTAGAGAGAAGTGTTGATGATTAATGTCGAACCCATGTTCTTGATTACTATTCTCATCATGTTTGATCCATTTGCCTTTATCAAGATTGAAACTATCTCTCTGGTTCGTAGTAGTATCGTTTATTCTTGTTCTTGAAGAACTACCAAGATTCCAGTTTTCCAAGAACCCTAGATTGGTTCCTGGAAATGTTGTTGATGATGACTCACCAATCCCGGAGTTTCCTAAGATGAGATTTGGATACGTTTGGTTAAACCCAAGTGGGAATTGTAGAGGAGGGAGCTTGTCCACGTCATCATTTGCTGCTTCAAGTAACCAATCAATGACTTTGCTTGGCTGACTCAGCCCTAATTTATCTTGAAGGTCGTAAAGTTGTATAGCTGTTGGTACGGACAACCTTATCCTCCGGTCTCGAAGACCACGAACTGTGCAGACTTTACTGTGTCTGTCTTTACCACCGAATGTTTTGGAGACTCGAACGATTCTTGGATTTCTAAAAGCTGAGGTCCATTGCCTTGAAGATGATACTGAACTCGGTTGTTGTTGTAACATGTGGTTTAAGTTTACTTGATGGTTTTGGTTATGATCTCCTTCTTGCTTTGCTTGAATCTTCTCTTTATCACATTCTCTTGATCTCATCTCTTTTTCTTTACTCAATAAGATCTTCAGATCTGAAACAAGAAGGGAAGAACTTAACTAATCTAACAGAAAATAAATCAAGAAAAAAAGAAGAATTACTTTATAGCTAGCTTCTAATTGAATGAAATTGAGGTGAAGTGATGAAAAATTTGAGAGCAAAACTCACATGAAAACAAACAAAATATGATTCTTGGGTCTATATCTAAGCAAAGAAAGCTCTTAATAACTTTAAATTCGAACACTTGTCAAAGATTGTGTGTTCTTACATCGACTGAAGACTTGTAAGCTTGAGTCCTAGTTTAAGATCTAGCTTGATAGAGAAGAAGAAGAAGGAAGAGATAAGATGGCAGAGGAATGTGAATTATATGTCTTTTATTGGAAAGTCGAATTATATATATATATATATATTATATAATGATTGCTAAAGTTAAATAATAAATGAATTATTTGTTTTTATATAATATTCCAGTCTCTAGGGTTTTTTTGGGTATGAAAAGAATTTATGCAGAAGGACAAAAGAGTAGCAATTTATGTCGTGTATTGATTCTGTGATGGGAATGTACATGTTTCGTTACACTCAGCCTCATAATTATAAAAATGTAAACTTTAAAATGAATTTTTAGTATTTCGTTTTTGGTTCATGAGTTTTAGTTTTTATTTAGTTTAAATTTTGACCAAAGTTATTAGCATAGTTAGTTAGTTGGTTATGCGGTTAGTCAGTTAGTATTAACTGTACTTAATCAGCTCACTAATCACACTTATATAAATACTCAGCTCTGTATATTCACATTCCAAGTTAATAAAGAATACATTTTAAATCCTTCTTTCTCTCACTTCAATATGGTATCAGAGCTTTTTTAGCTTCCATTGCGTCTCATTCACTAATTTTTCTCCTCTCTTTTTTTTTCTTCTGTAATTCATCTGAGCATCGATTGAGCTTCCTTCATATGCGATGAGTGTATCAAAACATCAACTCACCATCGATTTCATCTTCCGCTTCTTTGAATTGTTTTTTGAATTCATCTCTTTCATCGTATCTACTATCATTAATTTCTCAATTCCTTTTCTTAATTCTTCTTGATTTGTTGCTATTTCTTCAAATTCGGCACAGATCCACCTTTTCTTTTCGCTCTTTTCAACATCGATTAGCTCAATCTTCTTCTACCTGTCAACAATGGCTTCTACGGCGAGTTCTGAGATTCCTCATACATCTATTGACCAATATGATAATCCCTACTTTCTCCATAGTTCCGATCATGCTGGCCTTGTTCTTGTTTCAGATCGTCTCAGCACTGGAGCAGAATTTCATTCATGGCGACGGTCAATGAGAATGGCTCTTAACGTTCGTAATAAACTTGGTTTCATTGACGGTACAATTCTGAAACCTCCAAATACTCATAGGGATTATGGTTCCTGGTCTCGTTGCAACGATATGGTTGCTACATGGCTGATGAATTCCGTTTCTAAAAAGATAGGGCAGAGTCTCTTGTTTATATCCACTGCAGAAGGTATATGGCAGAATCTTATGTCCCGTTTTAAACAAGATGATGCACCAAGGGTATATGAAATTGAACAACGTCTCAGTACCATTCAACAAGGTCATATGGATGTCAGTTCTTATTATACAGAATTGATAACTCTTTGGGAAGAATATAAAAACTATGTGGATCTCCCGGTTTGTACTTGTGGACAATGTCAATGCAATGCAGCGACCTTATGGGAAAGATTGCAACAAAGAAGTCGCGTTACAAAATTTCTTATGGGACTTAATGAGTCTTATGAATCAACACGTAGGTACATCTTGATGTTGAAGCCCATTCCAGGAATAGAAGATGTGCACAATATGATCACTCAAGATGAAAGACAGAAAGCATTACGGCCTAATATCAAGAATGAGAATGTCATCTTTCAGAACTCAGGACCAGTTTCTTCAGGGGAAAGTTCACTAGCGCCTGTCTCTAATGGTCCTTTGGAGTATACAGCTTATGCAGTACATAATGGGTTTAGGCCTAGATCAAGACCTATATGTACTCATTGTGGTCAGACTGGACATGTTGTTCAAAAGTGTTTTAAGCTTCATGGATATCCTCCAGGCTATATTGTGGGTTATAAGAGTAATAATCAATCTGGAACTACTAATACTCAGAGGTCATCTAATCAACATACTCAGCAGAACATTCAACCTCGCGGACTGTTTAATCCAAATGTGAGATCTCATGCTGTAGCTAATGTGATTACTGAATCATATCCATATCTTCCTCCCACTGCTATAAATCCCACCAGTCTGGATCTTAGTCAACTCAACAAAGATCAAATTCAATCTCTACTACAACAACTCAGTGCACATGTAAAAGTTTCAGAGCCTGTAACTACTTCAACTACAGCCACCATCACTGATCATGGTGCAATGGACCCTCAGTCTTCTTCTGGTAATGTCTCATTTCCCTTATCCTCAAACTTTTTTCCAACATCCGTATACCCTGAACATATCTCATTTTCTATCATTGAAACCTTTCCTTCCACATCTCTCAGATTTGAAAATAATAGACTGACTTTTCAACATCAATGTCTTTCTTCTCTTTATACAAATATTCCTCTTGGTTCTTGGATAATTGACAGTGGAGCCACTAGTCACGTTTGCTGTGATCTGACATTGTTTAGTGAAATCACACCAGTATCTCAGGTTACAGTCTCTTTACCAGACGACACTAGAGTGGCCATCACACATATAGGCACTGTGCATATCTCACATAATCTAGTCTTGCATAATGTTTTACATGTTCCATCTTTTAAATTCAATCTTATCTCTGTCAGTAGTTTGTTACATACTAATAATTTTTCAGCTCATTTCTATATGGATGTTTGCTATATTCAGGAGTGTTCTCAGGCCTTGATGATTGGTAAAGGAAAACTCCTACACAATCTCTACATTTTACAACATTCTGTATCTTCTCCTGTTGAACATTTCTCTGGATCCTTGATGGTTGATGGACATCTGTGGCATCAACGCCTTGGACATCCATCCACTGCCAAGTTACAACAGCTTTCTAGTATAGTTCATGTTTCTCCATTGAGTCTATCTAAGTCTGAGCATTGTCCTATATGTCCTCTAGCTAAACAAAAGCGTCTGCCTTATGAATCTAATAATCATTTATCTTCATCACCATTTGATCTAATTCACTTAGATGTTTGGGGTCCTTTTCATAGAGAGTCAGTTGAAGGCTATAGATATTTTTTAAGTATAGTTGATGATTGTACCCGTGTTACTTGGATTTACATGTTGAAAAATAAAAGTGAGGTTTCAAAGCTATTTCCAGATTTTGTTAAACATATACATACTCAATACAATTCTGTCATCAAGAAGATTAGGACTGATAATGCACCAGAACTTGCATTTACAGAAATTGTTAAAGATTTTGGCATGATTCATCAATTTTCTTGTGCATATACACCACAACAGAATTCTGTTGTGGAAAGAAAACATCAACACCTCTTAAATGTTGCTAGAGCATTATTGTTTCAGTCTAATGTACCTCTTGAGTATTGGAGTGATTGCATTAAAACTGCTGTTTTCTTGATAAATCGCACTCCATCTCTTTTGCTTAACAAGAAGACTCCTTATGAAATGCTTCAAAAGAAGGTACCTGATTATCATTTTTTAAGATCTTTTGGTTGTTTATGCTATGCATCCACACTACAAAAGGATAGACATAAGTTTAGTGAAAGAGCAGAACAATGTGTTTTCTTAGGTTATGCTTCTGGTTACAAGGGATATAAAATCTTACATCTAGATTCTAATGTTGTCTCTGTTTCTAGAAATGTCATTTTCCATGAACATATTTTTCCTTTCAAAAATGAAGCATCTTCACCCTCATCTGACATTTTTGGTAGCCACATTTTACCTGCACCTATTGCTCTTAATCAAAGTCATCTCCATAGTCATCCTTCTCATATTTCATCTACTCATCCTGATGCATTAGTTCCATATTTGTCTTCTAATTCGCATGCATCATCATCTCATTTGCCTCATTCACATACGGCCAACTCTAGTGAATCACCAATACAACAAGAGATTGTTCCTGAAGCTACTGTTACAGTTTCAGTACCCAATGCTAGACCACAAAGAACAACTAAGGCTCCAGGTTACTTATCTGATTATCATTGCTCTTTCAATACAATTTCTTCCACTTCTGAGCCAAAAATATATACCACTTCTCACCCAATACAGTCTGTTCTATCTTATACTAATCTCAAACAGCCATATCAGTCTATTATTCTTTCTTATTCCCATGAGACAGAACCAAAGAATTTCCAACAGGCTATTGCATCTGATAAGTGGTCTAACGCTGTAAATGTGGAGTTATTTGCTATGGAACTTAATAAAACATGGAGCATTGTATCCTTACCTCCAGGGAAAAATATAGTAGGATGTAAGTGGGTGTTCACTATTAAGTATAATGCTGATGGCACTATTGAACGTTATAAAGCTCGTTTAGTTGCAAAAGGTTACACTCAACAAGAAGGAGTTGATTATTTCGATACATTCTCACCTGTAGCTAAACTGGCTAGTGTCAAGCTTATTCTTGGTCTTGCAGCAAAACAAGGCTGGAGCTTAACACAAATGGATGTCACCAATGCATTCTTGCATAGTGACTTGGAAGAAGAGATTTATATGTCCCTTCCTCAGGGATACACATTACCGGATGGATCTCTTCCTCCTAATCCAGTCTGTAGATTACATAAGTCCATCTATGGATTGAAGCAAGCCTCTCGCCAATGGTATAAATGTTTCTCCTTGGCATTACTTTCAGATGGTTTCATACAGTCACCAGGTGATAATACATTATTTGTGAAGATACAAGGAACATCGTTTATTGCATTACTTGTCTATGTAGATGACATTATGATTGCAAGTAATGATGATATAGCAGTTCTAGCAGTTAAAGAGTTACTCTCACAACAATTCAAAACCAAGGATCTTGGTCCTGCTAGATTCTTCTTAGGACTGGAAATTGCTAGAAACAGTGATGGGATCTCTGTTTCTCAGAGGAAATATTGTCTTGATTTGTTAGCTGATGCAGGATATCTTGGTTGCAAACCTCGATCAGTTCCTATGGATCCCAAAGTCACTCTTAGTATGACTACTGGTACAGTATTACAAGATGGAACACCATATAGAGAAATCATTGGGAGGCTTCTTTATTTGACAATTACAAGACCGGATATTACATATGCTGTACACAAACTGAGTCAATTCCTATCAGCTCCAACAGATGCTCATTTAAACGCAGCATATAATATCCTGAGATACCTTAAATCCAATCCTGGACAAGGTTTGTTCTATTCGGTTAATATTGAACTGTGTTTAAATGGTTTTGCTGATGCAGACTGGGGTACATGCCCAGATTCGAGAAGATCAACGACTGGCTACTGTATTTTTCTTGGAACCTCTTTGATTACATGGAAATCCAAGAAACAAAAAGTAGTAAGTCGCAGTAGTACAGAGGCTGAGTATAGAAGCATGGCTTTAGCTACTAATGAGATGATTTGGTTAAATCAGCTGTTAAAAGATCTTCACATACCAATCAAGTCACAAGCCAAGTTATTCTGTGATAATAAATCAGCTATGCATATTGCTAATAACCCTGTCTTCCATGAGAGAACCAAATACATTGAAATTGACTGTCATACAACAAGGGATCAGGTGAAGAATGGTTTTCTGCAGGTTTATCATGTGTCAACTAACAACCAAATTGCAGACATTCTTACAAAGCCTCTACATT
The DNA here is from genome assembly GCA_000411055.1 of Leavenworthia alabamica. NCBI lineage: Eukaryota > Viridiplantae > Streptophyta > Magnoliopsida > Brassicales > Brassicaceae > Leavenworthia > Leavenworthia alabamica. The sequence goes on from KE156800.1 coordinate 44,563, forward strand.
CTGGTCCATTTAATTCATTGCTGAGCCGTATGTCAGTTTCAAGTCTCTTCCACAATAAGGCGATTTTGGTTTCAGAGACTTGAAGGGGGTGTATTAGCATAGTTAGTTAGTTGGTTATGCGGTTAGTCAGTTAGTATTAACTGTACTTAATCAGCTCACTAATCACACTTATATAAATACTCAGCTCTGTATATTCACATTCCAAGTTAATAAAGAATACATTTTAAATCCTTCTTTCTCTCACTTCAATAAAAGTAATTTGTAAAAAATTGGCCATGTAAAGTCATTAATAGCTATAAATGGCAACACAAACTTCTAAAATAAAAATAAATATTGGTAAAAAAAGCTTTCAATTGTATTTACTAAGGTTTGTCAAATTTATGGTGTAAAATATTAATTAAAAAACTTTATATTCTATAATCTGTAGCATATAAAACAACATTAGATCGCTTCATCCTATGGTCGTTTTAGAAAATATTAAATTTTATTTATAGAGTTTGTTGAATCACATTATTAACGAATCAACTTGATGAAACCCTAGATTTAGTGATAATGAAATATAGACTTGTTACAATCAAATTGTTGAGATGCTTTATATATATA
>KE156801.1:9192-51493 GCA_000411055.1 Leavenworthia alabamica
TTTTGGGCCTATGAAGCCCACAGGCCCAAAAATAGTTCAAGTCCGTTAAAAAATTGTTGGGACTGGGAATATAAAAATCCATTAACCACTATCTCTCGTCACACTGTTGAAAGTTGAAACTGATACAAAAGATATTGTTAGACAAAATGATTCAATGGAGAAAAAACTCCAAAACGTTCAGTTTCATCAAAGAACTCAGATTGGTATTGACCAAACGGATCAACTGATGATAAGAACTCATCAAAAGCCATGAAGCTAGTTGTGTTATTAGTCTCATCACATGGTAACTCTTGAAACGACGTCGTAGTTATCTTATTATCAATCTTCATCTCATCGACTTGTCTTGGTTGTTCTGATAATATCACTGTCTTGATCATGTCAAGTCCATGTTTTCTTGACGAGATTCCTGTAGCTAGCTTGTTAAGGAGACGTGCAGAGCTTGTAGATGAAGAAGAACAAGAAGAAGAAGGGCTTGGCATGTGAGACGACGTCGTTGTGGTGACATCAACGGTGAGAACTGGCTCATGTGTCATTGGATCGATTCCGTTTCTAGCGAGTCTTTTCTTAAGACATGAGTTCCAATGGTTCTTTATGTCATTGTCTGTTCGATTAGGCATACGTTTTGCTATTGCTGCCCATCTTTAATTAATTATATATATCATTAATATAATAATAATCATATAACATGAAAATTATATATTATTAAAGGTTGAGTTTGTTTAATTACCTATTTCCAAGAAGAGCATGAAATTTGATGATTTGTTCTTCCTCATGAGTACTGAACTTGCCTCTTTTAATCCCAGGCCTTAAATAATTCAACCATCTTAATCTACAACTCTTTCCACATCTTTGTAAACCTATTTATTTTTTTCACATTTAAAATAAATATTTATAAGATAAAAATAAAGTGACATTATTATTACTTTAAGATAATGGCAAACACAAAAGATTGAAATTTCCTATTTTACTTCCATTAGACAAGATTACACATGCTATAACTTTCTATTTTTGGATGTAATGGAAAAATTTTAGTTCTATAAATTTACACTTTATAAAATAAGAATTATTCAGGAGAAAAAAAAAGAAATTAGTGTAAATAATTGCCTTTCATTGGTTCACAAATTGTATTATAATAGTATCAAAAATTGTATTCTTATAAATTTTATTGACTCAATTTTTACTCCTTAAAATTCGAAAAAATAATTACAAAAATGTTAATATATTTATGCGGACTAATTTCTTAAATAAATCTCTTGAAAATGTTGAATATAAATCATAGAAAATTAAAAACCAACAAAAAACAATAAAATAAAATATTTAATATGACTTGAACTAAAGAATCTAAGCTTCTTTGAAGCCCTTAGATTTGAAAGAGACAAAACATAAGAGATAAGACCGTACATAATATATATATACATATATGTAAGTATAGATTTATACCAGCTCTCTTAGGCAGTGTACGCCATTCACCAAGACCATGTTCATTGATGTAAGCAACGAGCTTCTTGTCTTCCTCCACCGTCCACTCTCCCTTCTTCATCCCATCCACGTCAAGCCATGTCGTCCGACCCATTATTTTCCGATGAACCACTCAGATCTTGACACGTATCACTTCGCCGGTATAGTCTTCTCTCTTCCTCAGACTAAGATGAAGTGAATTATTGGTAGTTGTAATAATTCACTCAAGTATGACTTTTTATGAAGAGACTTTATATAGAAATAGAATGGTCTTCCCAATAATGAAGAAGTGTGATGTTTATGCATATATAGTTCCTTAATTCTTTTTTTTTTTTTTTGTAATTTATTTCAGCCGTTGGATTCTAAATTTTAATATTTATTTTGGTGATGATATATCTATATTCTTTATTTAGTCTCTTTCTTAATTTATTATTATTGTTTTTTACTTTTAAATACTTTATTAATAATAATTATTGATGTCGTGAAATAAAAACGATATTATAAAATTGTTATAGAAATTACAGAATCAGAAATATGCATAATCATAATTCTTCAGTCGTTAAAATTCATTGTTATATTGTTTTTTTAATAAATTACACAAACACATGTTACATATGATCTTTTCAAGTCTGGCCTTGTATTTTCGTATTATCGTATCGCCGTCCGCTATTTGAACGAGAACTCCTTTTTTTTTTTGTCGATAATATATTTTTATTACTAAACTCATTAGAGACATTACAATACAAACAAAACACTTTGTCACATATATATATATATATATTAAATTAGACAAATTAAAATGGTCTAATATTATATATGTACTTAGTCCTCCGTATTCGGTTCAGTTTATTCGATTTACTAAAAACCAAATCAAATTAGCTCGGTTTCGATTTGTTCAGTTTTAGATAAGTAAAACGATCGGAATTTTTTTATTTTTAATTCAGTTTTCGGTTCGGTTTAAATTATTATTCGGTTTATTTGGTTAATCGAATAATAGTCAAAAATCATGTTTTGGTTCAGTTTATTCGGTGTAGATTAAACCGAATAAACCGAACTGAAAGGTAAATTTATTCAGTTTATTTGTGTTAATCGGATTGAATTCGGAAATATTTTTTTTTACCTAAAAGCGAACCGAACAAACCGATATTTTTTTCGGTTTTACTTTGAAACTAATTTTTAAAAACCAAACAAATCGAAAAACCGAAAAAACTAAACCGTTTAAACCGATTAAACCGAATGCACATGACTACATGTACTGCAGTTTAAAGTGGTTCATTTAACTGTATAAAATTTTATGGTTTTGGTCCTTTTGGACCTGTTACTACTACTTTTTAATGTATTGTATCATTTCTGAGATATATATATGTTTCTGCAGACGAACCAGCTCATAATGTTTCCCAAAATTCGAACTTCATAATTAGTATAGGATCTAAAAAGTAAATTTTTGAGACCAAAATATAACTAAAAAATAAATAAATTTGATTTACGTAAATGTTAGATGAAAATAAGTATGTAGTCGATGTCACAATGTGTAGTCACATTTTTGGTAAGTATCTGATTGAAAACATCAGATTGTTTTGTCTAATTAATATTTTTCTGTGCAATTTTATGTATTTTTCCTAACAAGATGGCTACATTCACATTAACGTATATATATTAAATATATACCCATACAATATTTGATTTTTTCTGTATCATTATTTAAAAAATGCATAAAATAAATAAATATTAGGAAATGAAAATGGTCCCTTCACATATATTTCAGATTTATATTATTATTTTTAAAAAAGTATGTTTATTGTGTGATCTAAAAATTACTTGCTTTATTTCTTTCAGACAAAAATCATTAACTGTGGAACCCATGACTTCTCTTAAGTGATTTTGTCTTCATCTCACGAGATTATTATCTCGATAATGTGGTCACACACTCTAGTTCGAAACCGCGTTTTATATTCGCGAACAGATTTCACGTTTACGTTTTTAGATGTATGGATGTTATGTATTATTATATCTTTTTAAATTTATATCATGTATTATTATTTTGAGTAATGTTTTTTAATATCATTATTTATAATTTTTGGGACAAAATTATATTAATTTTTTTATTTAGATATAAATAACATTTTTATTAAAATCATATTTTTAATTTAATGTTTAGGTTGATTATGAAATGGAGATTTAGTTTTTTATTATTTACGTTGAGTATTTAGTGGTTGGATTTTGTATAATTTTTTAAAAATATAATCTAATTTTTAATTTAATTAAATTATTAAATGTTAATTTTGTTTTAAACTAATTTTGATGGTAGTTGTGAAAATTAAATTAAATTTGGTAATATTTTTGAGAATTGACCTATTATTTTCTTCTGATTATGTAAAAAACTGTAATTTTCAATTCCAAAATATGATATATATATAATATAATAATCCAACTATCCAAAAACATCCAATGTTTTCTTCCATTTCCACGTGCTTGTAAGACTTGTTTGAAAATATTGGAATTATTATTATATTATTATTTATTTATATATTATTATTATACTTGATTGATTCATGTCCAAACACGTCAAGGATAAAGCTATGACTTATTTCGTATTAGTTCCTTAGTCATTGAAAATAAATGAGATATATATATATATATTAAAATAAAGACTTAAGAAAAATAAATAATTTTTATTTCATTTTTAAAACTTATGACATATAACTTAACAAGTTTTAAATCTTAAATTCATAATAATCTCTTTGTGTCATAATAAACCAAAACAAATGAACTAATATGTTAATTAGTTAGCTAGTAAGTCACTTTCATTCATTCTCATTTTGTAGATATTTAGTAAAATCTTTTTCTCTATTACTCAGTAGTCCAACAAGTTCACGTGTTATAAACTTGATTATAACATTAACTGAATAATAACAAAATATAAAATTTATTATAAAAAAAAAAAACAGAAGAAATTAAAGGAGTTAAAATGTAATTTCTAAAAATATAATTATACGTTATTTAATATATAGTCCTTTATTTTCTCCATATTCCCACGATCTTCTCTTCTCTTCTTCATCTCGAGTAATTTCACTGTTCGTCGTCTCCATTAATCCTTCTCAAGCAAGCTTCTTCGATTTCCACCTCAGACTAATCGTGCTTTTGCATCCATCATCTGATTTTGCTTTCTGTAGGTAAGTTTTCTTCAATTTCTGTGTTGACTTCAAATTATGTCGAATTAAGCAACGAGATTGATAAAACCTGGTTGTTCCTTTTCCATTGTTGAACCTTATAACTATCTTAGTTTTAGATTTTGGAATTAGGAACTTAATTTGATGTATATGAAACGAAATCTAGTTTTTGATTTGTTGCGTAGAGTTGATTGAGGTGTTATGGAAACCCTAATTTCACAAAGCTTGTGGAGTAGTTGTTAAGTTTTCACACTCCCAAAATCATCTCTGCTTGCAACACATATGATTAGTAACCTCTTTAGAATCTAAAGCAATGGCATTAGGTGTTCTTGTGGGCAAATTCTATAGCTTCCTGTGTCTTCTAATGCTTAGCTTCTTCAATCTTTGTGATCATTTCTCACGGTTGATTCACTGTGCTACAGGTTTTCAAAGTGACTAATGGAACTAGCAGATCGAGCCGTCGGGCTTCTATTATCTTCAATCAGCTTATTCATATTCACATACTATACTTTCTGGGTCATCATCTTGGTAAGATACAACACCATCACCTCAAAGTTCCTTAGACATTGTTAGTTTGGTGTATCATATTATAATGTTTTGGATATTACTAGGCACATGCTTACGTCTTATAGTTTTCCTTTGCATAGCCATTTGTAGATAGTGATCACTTCATTCACAAGTACTTCTTGCCACAAGACTATGCCATTCTTGTACCTGTCTTTGCTGGTGTGACTCTCCTCTCTTTGCTTGCTGTATTCATCGGCATGGTTATGCTTAAATCCAAGAAGAAGAAGGCTTGATCTCAATCTTTGTATCAAGAAAATGTTATGTTCTTGGTTTCTTGGTTAGTCATGAACTTGAATTACTCATATTTTTTTTAGTCTGCAAAAATTTTTATTGATAAAGCCCACTGGGCTGAACGTACATTTTTTAAAACTAAAAAACACATATATAAAACCTTATTACACATTATATTAGATTTTTGTTTTATTATTCTGCTAAAATTAAATAAAGCGACAAAATATTATATTTTTTTATTATTTGTTTTTGTTTTGATGAGTAAAAAGGAAAAAGTCCATGAGAGACTACAAAAAGATATTCCACGTTGCAAAAAAAATAAAGAAAATTACACGTGGCATTATCCACTATATTAGTTTTTTTTTTCGGCTATGTATATTAATTTTGTTTATCATTAAACTAAAATTAAATAATGCGATAAAATTAAATTACACGTGGCAATACCTACCATAACAAAAAAAACTAAAATTTTGACTCGTTGTTTCTTCTCTAATGCCACGAAAACGCTTCTTCTAGTAGGTTCTAGTCGTTAGTAAGAAGGCGTATGATGAGTATTCTCTATCTTTCTAGATCTCTCTCCTTTTCTAATACAAAAGCTCTCACCTGCCTCTGAGATTTCTCATTCAATTCACAAAGTTTCAAAACATTTACAAAACTCAGTCGACATTAACATCTCAAGAATCTGTTCGTTTCTCTGCGAAAAAGGTGAAGTTTGTTACACAGAAGAAGAAGAAGTTCTCATATCGTTTTAAGGTAAATGGGTTAAAGACTATTATCTTCAATATTGTATCTTTATGTTAAATGTGTAATATGTATGAGAGATGCTGATAATGGTGTTTGATTTTGTTTATATTTAGGGATTAAAGAAGATTAACCAAAGATGAATCCTGAGAAATTCACACACAAGACAAACGAGACTATTGCTACAGCTCATGAGTTAGCTGTGAATGCATCACATGCTCAATTCACTCCTCTTCATTTAGCTGGTGCTTTGATTTCTGATCCTTCTGGTATATTCCCTCAAGCTATATCTAGTGCTGGTGGTGAAAACTCATCTCAATCTGCTGAAAGAGTTATCAATCAAGCTTTAAAAAAGCTTCCTTCACAAACTCCTCCACCTGATGATATTCCAGCTAGTTCAAGTCTTATCAAAGTTATAAGACGTGCTCAAGCTGCTCAAAAGTCACGTGGTGATACTCATTTAGCTGTTGATCAGTTGATTATGGGTCTTCTTGAAGATTCTCAAATCAGAGATTTGTTGAATGAAGTTGGTGTTGCAACGGCAAGGGTTAAGTCTGAGGTTGAGAAGCTTCGTGGTAAAGAAGGCAAGAAAGTGGAAAGTGCTTCAGGGGATACAAATTTTCAAGCTTTGAAGACTTATGGAAGAGATTTAGTTGAGCAAGCAGGGAAGCTTGATCCAGTGATTGGTCGTGATGAGGAGATTAGAAGAGTTGTGAGGATTCTTTCAAGAAGAACTAAGAACAATCCTGTGCTTATTGGAGAGCCAGGAGTTGGTAAAACTGCTGTTGTTGAAGGTTTAGCACAAAGGATTGTGAAAGGAGATGTTCCTAATAGTCTTACTGATGTAAGATTGATTTCTTTGGACATGGGTGCTTTGGTTGCTGGTGCTAAGTACCGAGGAGAGTTTGAAGAAAGATTAAAAGCTGTATTGAAAGAAGTTGAAGAAGCTCAAGGGAAAGTGATTCTCTTTATTGATGAGATTCATTTGGTTCTTGGTGCTGGTAAGACTGAAGGATCAATGGATGCAGCAAATCTGTTCAAGCCTATGTTAGCTAGAGGTCAGCTTCGTTGCATTGGTGCTACAACACTTGAAGAGTATAGAAAATATGTTGAGAAAGATGCTGCTTTTGAGAGGAGGTTTCAACAAGTCTATGTAGCAGAGCCAAGTGTAGCTGACACTATTAGTATTCTCAGAGGACTCAAAGAGAAATATGAAGGACATCATGGTGTAAGGATCCAAGACAGAGCTCTTATAAATGCTGCTCAGCTGTCTTCTCGTTACATAACTGGTATGTTTATGTTAAGATCCTTATCAAAGAATTTGATGTACTGTTTTGTTCTTGGCTTGACCTTTTTTGTGGTTGATTAGGTCGACATTTACCGGATAAAGCTATTGATTTGGTTGATGAAGCTTGTGCCAATGTGAGAGTTCAGCTTGATAGTCAACCTGAGGAGATTGATAACCTTGAAAGGAAGAGGATGCAGCTTGAAATTGAACTCCATGCCTTGGAAAGGGAGAAGGATAAAGCTAGCAAAGCTCGACTTGTGGAGGTATGATGCAGCTTGAAGTGTTGCTTTGTTAAGCTTCTTGTTTTGGGATGAGTCTTTGACATAGTTTATTATGAATCTTTAGGTGAGGAAAGAGCTTGATGATTTGAGAGACAAGCTTCAGCCTCTGACAATGAAGTACAGAAAGGAGAAAGAGAGAATTGATGAGATACGGAGACTTAAACAGAAAAGAGAAGAGCTCATGTTTGCTTTGCAAGAAGCTGAACGAAGATATGATCTTGCAAGAGCTGCTGATCTAAGATATGGTGCAATCCAAGAAGTAGAATCTGCAATTGCTCAACTTGAAGGAACTTCTGAAGAGAATGTGATGCTTACAGAAAACGTTGGACCTGAACACATTGCTGAAGTTGTGAGCCGTTGGACAGGGATTCCAGTGACGAGACTTGGCCAAAATGAGAAAGATAGGTTGATTGGTCTTGGTGATAGGTTACACCAAAGAGTAGTGGGACAAGATCAAGCGGTAAATGCAGTTTCTGAAGCAATTCTAAGATCAAGGGCAGGGCTTGGAAGACCACAACAACCAACTGGTTCATTCTTATTCCTTGGCCCAACTGGTGTTGGTAAAACAGAGCTAGCTAAGGCTCTTGCTGAGCAGCTCTTTGATGATGAAAACCTCTTAGTTCGGATTGATATGTCGGAGTATATGGAACAACACTCTGTATCTCGCCTCATTGGTGCACCACCTGGGTAAGTGCCTGTGTCTGTGCCTCATCTCTTTTACTTAAGATGTTTAGGTTTTGCAGGTTCTGTTTCTTACATGCTTGTTCTTTGCAGTTATGTTGGTCATGAGGAAGGTGGACAACTTACTGAAGCTGTAAGGAGGAGACCTTATTGTGTTATACTCTTTGATGAAGTAGAGAAAGCTCATGTAGCTGTTTTCAACACTCTGCTTCAAGTCTTGGATGATGGTAGATTAACAGATGGACAAGGAAGAACTGTTGATTTCAGAAACTCAGTGATCATCATGACATCAAACCTTGGCGCTGAGCATCTTCTTTCAGGACTAACAGGGAAAGTATCAATGGAAGTTGCTCGAGAATGTGTGATGCGTGAGGTGAGGAAACACTTCAGACCAGAACTCTTGAACAGGCTTGATGAGATAGTTGTGTTCGATCCTCTTTCACATGACCAGTTGAGGAAAGTTGCTAGGCTTCAAATGAAAGATGTAGCTGTACGTCTTGCTGAGAGAGGTGTTGCTTTGGCAGTCACTGATGCAGCGTTGGACTATATTCTTGCTGAGAGTTATGATCCGGTAAGTCTCTTTCATTATATTGTCTCTATGCAGGTTGGTTTGGTCTGTTGACTGACTCTTGTGGCTCTTAGGTGTATGGTGCTAGACCTATAAGGAGATGGATGGAGAAGAAGGTCGTAACACAACTGTCAAAGATGGTTGTGCGTGAGGAGATAGATGAGAACTCTACTGTTTACATAGATGCAGGTAGTAATGGATCTGAACTCGTGTACCGAGTAGAGAGAGGTGGTCTTGTGGATGCTACCACAGGGAAAAAGTCAGATGTGTTGATCCATATTACTAATGGAACCAAAGGAAGTGATGCAGCTCAAGCTGTGAAGAAGATGAGGATTGAGGAGATAGATGATGATGAGGAAATGGTTGAGGATTAAAAGAGTTTTCAATGTTGTGACTTGAGAGTTGTTTGAAGTCTTAGTAGCTTATGTTTCTACAGTCCTAAGTGTGTAATACTCTGTTTTGGTTTTGACTTCTTTGGTAAGACTGTAATGATGTGAAAATGTAACAAGTCTTTATCTTTAAATCTTACCACAAATCCAGAGGATTCTCCCAATTCCCAAATCTCACAATCATGTCACAGCTAATACTCTCCTAAGACATACTTTTCAACACAATATAAAGAGAAACAAAGATTCTAATATGAGATTCATGTTCATAAACTATTAAGAGATTCTCCAAACAAGCAAAGGAACTGGCTTTAAAATATCAAAGACAAAAAAAACAAAGAAGCTAGTGGACAAAACCAGGAAGGCTAATTGCCATTACAAAGCTTCTTCATATGTTACTTGGATACATGAACACTCTTACCCTGTTTCCCTGCATAAAAAAAGTGTCTTGTTCAAAACCCAAGTAAACAGAGACTTAGCAAGAAAATGATTAATGGGTTTTGATAAGTACCATGGACTTAGGAGGGAGATTAGAAGTGAACTTAGCACGAACAACACCACTGTTACCATGAGGCCTTGTAACTTTACCCCAAATGCAACGGTAATGGCTACCATTCTTCTTAGTCTTAGCCTTGTAGATATAAGCCATTCTCTTTCCCTTGTACCAATTAACATCTTCTTGAGTGTTAACTCCTTCAATCTGGATTAAGGATGTGTTTGGATACTGGTTTGACTTAGACCTACACATTCAAATATCAGATCAGAGGCTGTTTCAGCTGAGCAAATGAAATAGAATTGATAGAACTCGAGGCTATTTTAGCTGAGCTCTTTAAACAAGATAAAGAGTCTAAATACAGATGCAGAAACCACTACTAAGCATATAAAAATGAAGATAAAAGTAGTGTTGAGATCACACCTTTTGTATCCGAGTATGGTTCCTCTTACGTAGAGTCTGCAATATTTGATATCAAAATCATATAACTATGAATGATATATAGATAGATAGATCAAACTGGGAAAAAGCTGAAAGAGAATCAAATTATTCAGAAGAGAGACCTGACACGTTCTCCTTGGCGTCCCTTCACCATTTTTTTCGATTCTGCTGATTAACTCAAAGACTGTCGCCGCTACTCAGGAAAACGAAGAAGAAACCCTACTGTGTTTTGTTTTTATACACTCTCCTTCTTCTCATCGTTAGAATTTATTATGGGCCTAAGAGTTTGGGCCTTAAACCTCAGCCCGGTAATATTGATAAAAACAAAATAAGAATAAGTGGAACTTGTATTTGGATATATTTGCGACCCAGGCCCATTAGATCTTTATTATTGGGCTAAGCTACCACATGTAAAATAGAAATTTTAAATATTTATAAAATTATTTTTATAATAATAAACGGAAAATGAGTGAAACATAGAAACACTGTTAAAGAGTTAAGACAACCACTTCTTCCACAGACTTAGCTTAGTTACTGGTACGCAAAAAGCGTTCTTCGCCTTCCTAACTTTGCTTGCATATGGCTACTCTCCCCATGAATGATTTCATTAATCAGATCCTTGAAGAGAAGTCTCTCTACATCCAACACTAATCCTGAGATTTCTCCATTGAAGTCTGTCCAGTTCCTAGATCTAATCATCACATCTTCAGTAAGTATACTTTTCAGGAAGTCATCTTCTTCCTCTTGTAAGATGTTTTCTGATCTCTTTGTTGCTTGCTTTTGAAGTGACTCTATCATCGAACATAGTTCTTTCAGTAGCTGTTGCGCACTCATGGTCTCCTTCATTGTCACTTCAACTGAAGCTAGTTTCTTAACCAGAATCTCATTAACTGTGTCAAACACAAGTTTGCGATTGAGCTTCTCATTGTTCAGAACCTTGCTGTCTTCTTTATCTAACAGATGTTTAGTGCTGCTTCCCTTGGTTTGCTCAAGAACAAAGAACAGCTCAGGATTGATCGGGTGGCCTGAAGGGTGTAACTGAAATGTTGTTAATCCTGAGCCAAGGTCTCTGAGGAGAAGACCTGAGGCTAATAGAATCTCAGAGATGTATCTATGATCGGTGCTAGGATCTGCATTCTCACAAAGCGATGCAATATAATCTTGGTTGGCTTCATCATGGCTAGAGTTCAATCGTCTAAGCTTTTGAACCAAGTGCTCAACATTCTGAAGCTTTTTACGGTTTATCTCTGGCGAAAAACTTGATGTGGTTTCCGAGAAACTGTATGCTGGATTCCACTGATCCTCACAATGTTCATCACTAGAGTCATCGACAACATTACCTATCACACAATCAATTCTGAGTTAAAAATGGAAGTAAACTCAAGAGTTAAAGTGACATTGATGTTTGCAAGTTCTTATCCATACCAACAGTTTCAGATGTTAATGGCCATGAGGACACAAGAGATAGAATCAGTTTTTTACCGTGTGTCTTCACAAGAGAAGGTTCAATCTCTCTGTAAATTGAGCCGTCGAGAACAGAGATCGGACTAAGATGTTCCAATGCAACTAATGAAAGGTTAGCTGATGATCCATCTTCATTAAACCTTGGACTAGACCAATGAGGATCAGAACTCACATTCTGCATTAAGCTAGAGACAACAGCTTTGGCTGCCTCGATTACACCATTGGCTTCAGTAGCTTGTTCAACACCAGCAGTGGTTTCTGTTTCGGATTCAGTACACATGTCATGCCTTGATGTCCTAGATTCATTGCTTTCTTGACTAAGTTGGTCATCATTTTGCTGCAAACTCTTCTGAGACTTGAATCTACGTCTGCCACCAGGAGAAGTAGATTCCACAGGCTGTCTGTTTAACGGTTTCTGCGAGTTGCTAGAATCAGAGGGAGGGGTTGGTGGCCTTGAACGTTTGTCATAATCAAGCTTCTTCTGCTGTAATCTTGAACTTACAGATCCTGAACTCTTTGAAGTACTTTCTTTAGAAACCAGCTGAGTCTTTCTCGAAGAAGACCGCACATTTCTGCTATCAGATTTCTTATCAACAGAGCTGGTGCATGATTCAGCTCTTCGATTCGCATGACTACGATCTTTCTCAACAAGTTTGGCAGGTTTCATAATAACAATTGGGGAATGATATACTTGGTTAGATGAAGATGAAGAAGACTGGACTCTCGTTCTCGGTGGCATCTCATGGTAGGAAGTTATAGAACTTGCTCTTTCATAATCTCTTTGAGCTGCAAAGTTTGAGGATGATGATTGTGGTTGTTCCTCAGTATCCAAGAAACCTGTTGACTGTATAGCATCTAGTATTTGTTTAAGAGCTCGCAGATCTTTTCCCGAATGTTTGAACTCAAGATCATTCAATCTCTTCTCCATTTCACTGTACATTGTAGGAGAAAAGTTAGGTGTCTCAGATGGTTTTGCTTTCACAGATTGCTTTTGCAAAACTTGGTTTCTATCAGCTTGCTTCCATGGAGCTGGTTCAATGGGGAATCTTGAACTTGATAGAGGTTTCATAACAAAATCAGAGTTTCTCAATCTAGGAGAAGCCGGGTCCTTCCCCAAGCTTGTCGGTGAACTAGGACAGAAACGGATTGCATGGTTCAGATTTTTCTCCCTCAATGAGAACGGATCTTCGTTTGAGTCGAGTATGTTGGTTTTGTTCACACCAAACTGATGACTGTCCCTACCCAATGGAGAACCCGGCAATGCTTCCAATCCCATGAGCTTTGCAATAACACTTGGAGGCCGTTTCTTACTACTACTTGACTTAAGATCAACACTGTCTCTACTATCAAGTGAAAGCCTAGGCAACTCTTTCAGCTTCTGTCTCGATTTCAGCGTATCATGAGAATCACGAGGTGCATCTAGAAGTCCTAAGGACTCATTGAGTTCAACAGGAGTTGATTTCTTCAACCCATAAGGCCTTGGAGAATCCTCTCGTCTACTGTGTCTAACTACTCCCTCTCTAGTCATTGGACTCTTCATCAAAAGCCCTCTGGCTTCTCTGTACATTGAGTCTCTCACAACATCTCTGAGGTCAAGTCCTAGATGTGAAAATCCATTCCCTTCAGTCATCTCAAGATCACTTGTAGGAGACTCAGGAAAATTAAGTTGATCATAAGGAGAACCTTCTGGGACCTGAAATTGCAAAAGCCTTAGGATCTTATAGAAAATCTCAGTTCGAATGAAACCGTAATAGATCTTTGAAGATAGAACCAAACAACTTACAGTGTAAATTGTATCAACAAAGTCACTCTCAAAGTTGATACTATTGGCATTTCCATTACCTGCAACAACAGACATAAACACAAGTTTGAGGATCATATCAAAGCTCTCAAACAAGGAACCGAAATCGAAAGAACAACCGATTAATAAAACCTATAAGAACCTACTAGTCAATCTTGAATTGATCACAATCTACCAAGAAATAAACAGCCATAAGAGAAACCAAGTCTAGACAAAAGATTTAGCAGATCAACATCACAGAAATATAAGAACTCTGAGACTGTAACAAGACCTAAATAATGAAATAATCAATGCATTGACATGAATGAACAAGATACAAGTAAACATGAATGAAGAGAATTACAAATGTGAGATCATATTTAGTATTACCTAACGCAAGGCTTTTACGGCGGCCAGTAAGAACATGGTGACGATCAAAGATTTGAAAAATACCATTCATACATCCAATTTGCTTCTTCAAATCAGCACTATCATTAGCTAATGAATGTAGAAGCTTTGCAGCCATTTCTATAGATCACAAAACAATTCTCAACTTTTTGTTTTTGTCTTTGAAAACTTTCTTCTTTCGTGTGTTTTCCTCTTTATTGATTTCCAAAAACCAAAACTTTATATTGATTTATCTAATCTCCATCATCATCAACAGTAACCACCATTAACGAGAATGAAGCACCTTCCATATTCATAAAACTCCAAAATTTAAGCTTTAAACTTGAAACAAACCCGCTCAAGATTTCAAATTAAAAAAAACAACTTTTTATCCAGAATTCTAAGTCCCCACACCTAAACCTACGGATCTAAAAAGGAAACCAAAAAGATAAAGTTTACGCCTTTTGAAAAAATTCAGATTCTACTAAAGACAAAAGAAAAAAGAACTTTTTGTTAATTAGATTCAATCTTTCAGTAACCTAAACAACCATGAATAGAAGACAAACACAGTAGAACAAGAGGGGAAACAAGAGATTAGGATTAAGTAATGGGTTAATCTAATTCCAGATAAGCATCATCATTACAGAACATGTATATATATCACCTTTTGTCTGATAAATCAGTCCTAAAATGTATGAGTTAAATCTAAAGAACCAATGAAAAGAAAGAGTAGAGAAACCGCCAAATCAAGAAGAAGAATAGATTATAAAAACAAAATCTGTTGTAGATCCAAAATGTTCCTCTGTTTTGTACTCACCACTAACTGCTCAGATAACACATCCCAGAAATTTAAAGCCACATAATATTGTTTTATTGGAAAATGTTAGGTTTCTTTTTTTCTACCGTAGAAAAAATAATTTTAAGATTATCTTATTGATAATATATTAAAAGAAGAAAAAAACAATTCATACAGATACTACATAATAAAAATTCATATAGTATGCTTTTCATTCTAAAAATATAAACTATATATTATACGTTCAGTACATTATCTAAGCAATAGGTGTTTTTAACACCATTAAAATGAAAACATACATATTTTCAATACAAAGTTATTAGATATATTGGAAACATATTATAAATTATTGTGTTTAATTTTTGCAGTTGAGGTCACGGATATGCATTAAATATCATCCGCAAAGGTAGAGAAAACAAAAATTAGTCATTTTATGGTTCTTGTCTTTCAGACGAAAGCTTTGTCCTTTGTATATGTTCCCTTTTGCTTTGAAGTTTAGTCACGTTCACGTCGACATGTACTAAGTTTGTGTTTTTTCTTATGAGCCACCTTATTCTTGTTGTCATTTTCGACTCATTAATTATATAAATTGATAACTATATAAATTATGTTTGACTTTTCTTTCTTTATCTCGAATTATTACTTACGTATTCGTAGGTGGCGAATACTATAGAGTAGACATAATTGGTATATAACAAGTACAAGTATTATAAGTGAAGAAACTAATGACTTTAACGTGTGTACATATATAATATAGCTACAAATTTTATTAACTAGTCGCAAGATTAGTTGGAACTACATGCTTTATTGGTTGTGTTGCTAACAAGGACTGAAATATATTTTGTGATTTTCATATAATGTTTTTTTGGAACTTGTAGTATTATTTCCCCATGGAAATGGTA
The DNA here is from genome assembly GCA_000411055.1 of Leavenworthia alabamica. Lineage (NCBI taxonomy): Eukaryota > Viridiplantae > Streptophyta > Magnoliopsida > Brassicales > Brassicaceae > Leavenworthia > Leavenworthia alabamica. Next base: position 24,827 of record KE156801.1, read on the forward strand.
GAAGAAGAAAAACACTAAAATGCGTTTGGTAAAAAGAATAAAAGTCTTAGACAGAGGTCAACGAATTTGGTTATGAATTTAATGAGAGAAATAAATATGGTTGGTAATAGAGTAATTATCTCGTAGATGTCTACTTTCTTTAGCATTTACTCTTCTATACTATACATATATATATATATATATATATATTATTTTTTGTAAAATTTATAGTTGCGTAAGTGAAATTAAATCGGTTATAATAAGATTAAAATTAAAATTAAAATTAGTATCGATCAAAGAATACTGAATCATCAGACACATGGTTTCACGTCGTTAATTATTTGTTCAAAGACTTTAATCATCGAATATTTGTCTCTTTTATATTTATTGATCGATAGTTATAAAAAACGAATGTAAATATATTATGAAATAAAAAAAACAATAATAAGACAAAATTAATCTATTCAGTAAATTGTCCCATCATAGTTCCAGAAGCAGATTTATTCGAGAATACAATGTCATGCATTGATTACTTGAAGATAAAAGGTTGGTTTAGTTGTCAACATGAAGTCCTTTTGATTCGCTGTCCATGCCTGAAAGGATTTACATGGGCTGATTTGTGGCCCGTTTTGGCATCTTTGAGAAAAAAATGATGGGCCAAGGCCCAGTCTATATTATTCAAAAATGAAAAACAGAACTCGTTATATAAAAATTTGAATAAAATATAAAATAAACTGAATTTTAAGTTTTTCAAACTTATTAATAATATAATAAAATCTCTCTTTTAATCATCACTAATACGCTATAAATTTATTTAATTGGGCAATATAATAATTTAATAGGTTTTAAAATAAAAATATTACCCAAAAATCTGCACTAAAAATATAAAACAACAAATAATTTGAAATAATTTTTACATAAAAGAATTATAAATATATTTTTAGAATTATTCAATTAATAATAAATAAATAAAGTTTAAGTGACCGAAGGAATCTTTATTACATACTTACATGCAAGCCACGACAGTTGGTCAAAACAAATCTTTGACTTAGTCAACCAACGTATCTAATAACGGTTTCGGTTGGAAAATAGAAATAACATTTTAAGAGCCACATGTTTAGTGACATTTGCTTTCTCCTTAAGCATAATTAGTGGCCAGCTTCAAATGTCTCTAAAGTCAAGACAACCTATGACCATTCACACATATACACATATAATAATATGGACCGTTGCTTCAATTTTATCAATGTTGAAGGAGACAAATACATTTTTGTGGTTAACGAGGTTAAGGTTATGTTTGGTCTATACCCTGCATACTACATGGCCACTATATTACTATGTTTTATATTATAAAACATAAGCGATTTCACCAGACCACATGACTTATGAGTTATCTTAGCTCATAACATATAAACCTCTTTTTGTCTTAACTCTTAACTACGATATAATGACCTAACAAATCCAACACACTAACAAATTAGTCAAAGAGTCTAACTTCATCTCTTAGTTTTACTTACAAAACTTATTTACATATAAATTTGTATTAAGGTCCCGACACTGTCCAATGTCTCATGTGATGTGCCCTTGTAAGAGACAAATAAGAAACAATGACTTTTTGTTGGGTCATATAGAAGCAAATTCATACGTTGGTTGACTATTTCATTTGTAATTTTGGTGAGTCCCAATATAATATCTATATATATATATATATTCATATTGGCATTTGAAATCAATATTTTGAAACTCACAATCTTTATTTCTTTTTTTTATTAAAGTTTTTTTTTTCCTTAAATTGAAACCTTAAATTTTTGTGGCTTCTTTAAAATTTTTGAATTTTAATAAATAGTTGTACTTTATAAGATTTAATAAATGTTGTGTTTTCTCGATTTTTAATTAAATTTTACTACTAATAAATCAATATACGATATGACATTTCACTATACATTTTTCATAGATTTATGAGTTGGTCGGAATTCTTAACACGTCTATATATGTTTATAATAAAATATTAACCAAACATATAAATTAGTGTTTGGTTGTATCCTTTTTGTAACTTCCTAGATATAGCCAACCCTATATAATCCATTCACATTTCAATTAAATCATAATATTAAATTTAACCGACCATATTGCATATGTAAGTATCAATTATATTATAGTTTTTTATTGACAAAGGACAATTATCATATAGTTAATTCTTAATTTACTATTATTTTATGTTTACATATACTTTTCTTCGTCAAGTTTCATGGGTCAAATATGATTATCCACTAATTCAACACATACCATATTTTCTTGCAATATTTATAAGGTTAATTGTTATTCATCATATTCATATATTTTTCTTTTTTACTCAGATGAACATAACAAATTGTAAAATATAAGTTAGTTAATCGAATCTCATATTTATTACTGAATTTGTTGCTATTTGTTGTTTATTCTCATCTTTGTCATTCATTTACATGAAAATTATATTTAATTTTAATAAAATAGATAAATTTATGGCACTCTAGTTGGCTAGTTCAAGTGGCTTACAAAAAAACAATCTAAAGAAGAACTTTATAGTATGTGTATGTTGATATATATACATATTTTCCTTACATGATAATTTCTCCTTTAAGAAATTAATGTGAATAATTGTGTTTAAAATTATTATTTTCATCAAAGAATTTTATAAGATATATTTATTAACTTTTTAAAAATTTTAGGTAACATATATTAATGGCTTAATTTGCATGAAAGTAGACAGAACATGTATAAACTATAAACCATGCAACGAAATGACAACTCTATCAAATTTGAAAAATATTAAATTGTGCAAATTGCTTATTTGTAATTGGATATTAACCATGGTTAAAGTATGCCTAGTTTTATGAACCCTTTTAACTCTAGTTAAAAATTTTCACTATATAAGAAACAATTTCGTTCTACCATATCATCATTATCATCATCAAACAATTTCTTCTTTTGGCTCACTTAATAAAAAAACCCTAGTTTCTTCTTCAAGAAAATGGCTATTGATACTTATGTTTCCTTAGTTTCTCTATATGAATCTTCTTCATTCCCAAGTCTCAAGCTTTGTCTTAGCATTTTCCTCTTTGTCTCCATATTTGTTTTCTGGTTAACTCCTGGTGGCTTTGCATGGGCACTCTACAAAACTCGTTTTCATACCCAACATGAGTGCAAAGCCCGACAAGCCATTCCTGGCCCGTCTGGTCTCCCTATCATTGGTCTTCTCTTGGCTTTTATCAACAACGCCTTAACACACCGAATCCTTGCCAATATCGCTAACACTTGCAAAGCAAAAGCTCTCATGGCCTTCTCCATTGGGTCAACCCGGTTTGTGATAACCAGTGAACCGGAGACAGCGAAAGAGCTCTTAAACAGCTCTGCTTTCGCAGATAGACCCGTGAAAGAGTCAGCTTATGAGTTACTCTTCCATAGAGCGATGGGGTTTGCTCCTTTTGGTGATTACTGGAGAGAGATAAGGAGAATCTCTTCTACTCATCTCTTTAGCCCAAAGAGGATCTTAGGGTTCAGCGAATCCCGCCAAAAAATCGGACAAGACATGGTAGAAGAGATCAAGAATGCAATGAAGGGTCACAAAGAAGTGAAAATAAAAACAATCTTGCACTTCGGATCACTCAACAATGTAATGTCTAGTGTTTTTGGTAAAACATATAACTTCAACAAGAACTTGAAAGAGAGCAATGAACTAGAGCATTTGGTTTCTGAAGGCTATGAGCTTCTCGGAATCTTTAACTGCAGTGATCATTTCCCAGGGATGAGGTGGTTAGATCTACAAGGAGTCCGGAGAAGATGTCGTAGTTTAGTTGGTAAGGTGAATGTGTTCGTCGGTAAGATAATCAACGACCACAAATCAAAGAGGTCTCTTCATGAAAATCAAGAAGTGAGCACTCATGATGAAGACTTTGTCGACGTGTTATTAAACATGCAAGGTGGCAGTAGACTCTCCGACACCGATATGATCGCCGTGCTTTGGGTTAGTACAACTATATACTTATATACAATTACACAATATATATAAACTTGTTTTTTTGTATAGGAGATGATCTTTAGGGGAACAGATACGGTGGCGATACTATTAGAGTGGATACTTGCTAGAATGGTTCTTCACCCTACCATTCAAGCCAAGGCACAGGCCGAGATAGACGCTGTATTGGGTGACTCTCAACGTCAAGTCTCCGACTTAGACCTAACTAAGCTTCCATACGTACGAGCCATAGTGAAGGAAACCCTAAGGATGCATCCACCTGGTCCTCTTCTTTCATGGGCACGTCTCTCCATTCACGACACTCATATTGGGAGCCACTTTATCCCTGCTGGAACAACTGCAATGGTTAACATGTGGGCTATAACCCACGACGAAAAGGTTTGGCCGGAGGCTGATGAGTATAAGCCAGAGAGGTTTCTTGGCACGGAAGAAACTCATAACTTCCCTATTATGGGATCTGATTTGAGACTTGCTCCCTTTGGTGCTGGACGCAGGGTTTGTCCAGGTAAGTCTATGGGTCTAGCCACTGTAGAGCTATGGCTGGCTATGTTACTAGGAAGTTTCAAATGGGTCCCATATGGTGAAGTTGATTTGAGTGAGACTTTGAAGCTTTCTTTGGAGATGAAGACTCCTCTTGTCTGCAAAGCAATACCTAGGGTTTAATTAGGGCTTTGTTTGGCTATTGAATAATGTAACTCTCTTTATATTTTTGAGTTTTGGTCTCTGATTCCACATGTGAGATGTCTTATTAGTGACTTTCTTCGTTGTCTTAAAGCTTGCACCGGATTTATAACATAAAAGTCCAATTAATAAAGTTTCATTTTCCGAGTTTTATTTAACAAAAAAATTATTTATAAAAATTTTAAAATTATCAACACCAAAAAAAAAACAAGTGCGTGAATTAATTTACATAAATATATTGTATCTACTCGACATACTATTTAAGATTTATGATCTTAAATATTGATAATTTGATATATTTAAATTTTTTTACAAGTTGCTAGCAGATCCTGATTTTTATGATAAATGCAAGTTAAAGTTAGAAATAAAGGCCCAATCTATTTCTAAAGCCCACAAGCCCAAGTGACCTAAATTCATTTAGGGTTTGTGTCTCTTCAATCAAATGTAACCTTATCTTCAACCTCTACCCTCACTCCCACATACATTCTCAGCCGGCAATTTTATTGAATCTAGAGTTTTCGGACAAAGAGAAATCAACGATGCCGGCGAAAGAGAGAACCCCAAAGGTCAGCAGAAACCCTGATCTGATCAGGGGAGTTGGTAAATACTCAAGGTCTCAGATGTACCACAAGAGAGGTTTGTGGGCNAGAGAGGTTTGTGGGCAATTAAGGCCAAAAACGGCGGCGTTTTCCCTCGTCACGATGCTAAATCCAAGGTTGATGCTCCGGCCGAGAAGCCACCAAAGTTCTATCCAGCTGAAGATGTTAAGAAACCTCTCGCCAATAGACGCAAACCTAAACCTACCAAGCTCAGGTACTTAGCTAAAAAATGTCTTTTTTTTTGTATTGCACTTATCTTTAGCTCAATGCAATTGTCTTGTTTGATTTATTTTTTGGGCTGCTTTGCTTAGAGTTAAAGGATATGTGTGATGTTGTTTAATCTGTGATAAAGTATACATTTTTTATGGACATGAAGGATCTGTAATCCCTTGAATCTGTATATATATGTTTCTGACTTAGTTCGATCTTCTCATTTGTGTATTACAGAGCTAGCATCACCCCAGGGACTGTGCTGATCATCCTTGCTGGTAGGTTCAAGGGCAAAAGAGTTGTCTTTCTTAAGCAACTTCCCTCTGGTTTGCTTCTTGTGACCGGTGAGCTTTATCTTAACATTACCTGCTCTCTCTTGATTGCTGCACTTTTGTATTCCATTTTAACATTATGTTATTGGCCTTCAGGACCATTCAAGATCAATGGTGTTCCATTGAGACGTGTTAACCAAGCCTATGTGATTGGTACTTCCACAAAGGTTGACATTTCTGGTGTCACACTTGATAAATTCGATGATAAGTACTTTGGAAAGGTTGCTGAGAAGAAAAAGAAGAAGGGAGAAGGAGAGTTCTTTGAGGCTGAGAAAGAGGTATATACAATGATAGTTTTCTTCTATCCATTTTAGTTTAACAACCGGCTTTTCGATTTCACAGGAGAAGAAGGAAATCCCACAAGAAAAGAAAGATGATCAGAAATCTGTAGATGCTGCTTTGATCAAAGCCATTGAATCAGTTCCAGAGTTGAAAACTTACCTAGGCGCAAGGTTTTCATTGAAACAAGGAATGAAGCCACATGAGCTTGTTTTCTAAGTTTCATAGCATGTTTGAGTTTTTTAAGAGTGTATGTCTTCTTAAGTGTTTGTTTTGTTCTTGTCCACTGACCAGAGACATCAAATTTTTGTTTTCAACATTCAAGTGTTTCTATCTTTACATATGGATAAACTATCGACCTCGTTTTTGAATGTTAAACCGGAATTAAATTAAGCTGAGTTGAATATTTTCCTAACCGAAGCTAAACCGGAATTAAATTAAGATTTCTCCGGTTTGATTTTGGTTCTTTTGACTCCTTGTTTCCATCGCCTTCACCAGATCCTTTATTTCACAAATTTTTTACATTAATTTTAAATATGGTTATTTTAAAACTATATAGTTATTTTAATTTTATCATAATATATTTTTTAATTAAACAACAATAATTATAACTACTTCTAAATTTTTTCAACACCACTAATAACTATCATACCAAAATCTCTATTTTATATATATTTTTATTATTATTTCATTCTAAGTATTTAAATCATTATGGCTGGAACTGGTAACCCAATTAATTAAATAAAAATAGTTGAATGGATCATTCATTCAAAAGTTCACTGTTTGAAATTTTATAAGTTGAAAACTCATTTAATATATTCAACCAAAAAAACTGAACAAATAAAAAAATTACAAAAAAAATTTATTCAACTCATTCATCTATTATTTTGGAGAATGAATTGAATAATAGTGCAATATCAAATCTATAAATATACATACAAATTGTAATAATAATAAGTATTAACAAAACATTATGAGGTCATTTGTCTTGTCTATTTCTCTTCTTCTTCTCTCTTGTTCTTCTATGGTCTTATCAGATGATAAATCTTTTCAGAAACTTCCGGTGCCGGGAAAGAGATCAGGCCCTGAAGCTTTCGCCTTTGACTCCACTGGAAAAGGATTTTACACCGGAGTCTCCGGTGGCAAAATCCTAAAATATCTTCCCGAGAAAGGTTACGTCGACTTTGCACATATCACCGTATCTTCGTAAGTCTCTTCTCTATTATTATATCATAACTTTTATATGATGATGTTATTTTCTTCATCAAAACTGGAAATAAAGTTGACCTAATTTATATCAGGAACACTTCGTGGTGTGACGGATCACTTGGAACTGCTCACGTTGGAAAATGTGGCCGGCCTGCAGGGATATCATTCAACGGGAAGACAGGTGAGCTTTACGTTGCTGATGCTCCGTTGGGTCTTCATGTTATCTCTCCCGGCGGTGGTTTGGCCAAGAAAATCTCCGACAGTGTTGATGGCAAGCCTTTCTTGTTCCTCGATGGTCTCGACCAGTGGCGGAAGCAGGATAGTTATCTATAGGTGTCATATTTTTTAAAATGTATATATGTACTAAAGAAAACCACAGTAAAAAAAAAAACAATTCTTACAAATAATCACTTTCAAGATAATTTTTGCTTTCATTCTTGTTCTGATTTTTTTTATCACGGTTTCATTTGTCAGAATATCAATTATTGATTTTTTAATAAAATAAAGTAAACATAAAAATATAATTATTTTCAATCTAAAAATTAATATAATTTAATTAATATTATAAACTAAAATAATGATATGGGANCTCTAAATTTGGCCCTAGGTAAAGTTTTATTTTTCTTCTATAATATATAAATAATTAAATATATAAACTTATCATATAATCTATAAATATAAATAAATATATTTTAATACGTCAAAAAGTATATTTTAATATCTATTTTTGTTTTTGCTATGACTTGAACAATTTGGTAAGGTTATATGTTACAAATGTATATATATTTATAATACAAAATGGTTATATTATTTTTGTTTAAGAGTAATATTTAATTCATTGGTTATTGCATACAGCGATGTGTTGAAAGCAGTGGCATCAAAAGATGCGATAGGGAAGCTCTTCAAATACGACCCATCAAAAAAGGTCGTGACTGTATTAATGGAAGGTCTAAGTGGCTCAGCCGGATGTGCCGTTAGCTCAGATGGTTCGTTCGTGTTGGTTAGTCAGTTCACAAAGAGTAACATCAAAAGGTATTGGATCAAGGGACCTAAAGCTGGCTCTTCCGATGATTTCACTAACTCAGTCTCAAACCCTGACAATGTCAAGAGGATTGGTTCTTCTGAAAACTTTTGGGTTGCTTCGGTCGTGAACTCAGCCACTGGACCCACAAACCCTTCAGCGGTTAAAGTTAGTTCCGATGGTAAAGTGCTTCAGACCATTCCCTTAAAAGATAAGTTTGGTAATACTTTGGTCAGCGAAGTTAACGAGTTCAATGGACAGCTTTATATCGGAACTCTCTTTGGTCCTTTTGCTGGAATTCTTAAGCTTTAAGACATGACATTAACATGTGTTTTAGAAATAATAGTTGATTATATTATATAGAAATAAAGTATTTTCAAAAAAAAAAAATGGTTACAAATTTCTAGAAATATTTTTTTAAAATTGATAATAAAAACGATAATTCTACCATTATATTAATTCAGATTAGCTGGTAAATTGGTCGGTTTCACATGCAAATTATTCTTAATTAAAACGAGTTGTTAAAATTTAAATAGTTGATTACGTACTTTATACAAAAGACAAAATCTTGTGACTTCTGAGTTCTGTGAAAAGGAGTGCTAGCATCAAGACTAATCATGAACCGGTCAATAACCAATAACCAAGCGGTTTAAGATCAAACCATGTACGTGTATAAAACCATTGCTCTGTTTCATGTGATGCTATTGAAGAAGTCAGAATGTTACAAGAGAGAGTCTTTAACCTATGCTTTTTACTCATTCTTGTCTCATCTCATTCCCTTGTCTCATGTCTTCAAACATTCCAGAAGACTTTGCTGCCACCGCGAATCACTGGACCAGAAGCTTTCGCATTCGATTCTAACGGTGGAGGACCTTATACCGGAGTCTCTGGCGGCAAGATACTGAAATATCAAGGACCAACACTTGGATTTACAGAGTTCGCTTATATTTTACCATTATCGTACGTCTTAGTTCTAGTTAAATATTTATATACATACACATATTTGTAATAACCTAATGTAGTAATGTTTAATTCATAGGAAAAAGTCATTATGTGATAAAGCAGTTGGGTCATTTCTTGGTAACATCTGTGGTAGACCGGTCGGTTTAGCTTTCGATGAGAAAACCGGAGATTTATACATAGCTGATGCATTTTTGGGTTTGTATGTGGTTCCATATCACGGTGGCCAAGCCAAGCGCATAGCTGATAGTGCAGCCGGGTTTCCATTCCGGTTCCTTGACGGTTTAGATGTAGATCCGGTGACTGGTTCGGTTTACTTCACATCTTTCAGTACAAGATTTGGTCCCAGGTTAATTGAAATTTGTTGTGATCTGGTTTTGTACCGGTTCGATTTCGTTTCATTAATTTTAAACCGGTTGAATATAACTAACTTTTTTTTTTTCAGTCAACTTGTTTTGGCGGTTGCTGTTAAAGATGCGACGGGGATGCTCCTTAGGTACGATCCAATGACTAAAACCGTGACCGTTTTGTTAAGCGGTTTAAGTGGCTCCGCCGGATGCGCCGTGAGTTCTGACGGAGAGTTTGTTCTGGTTGGAGAGTTCTTAAGGAATCGGATATTAAGGTATTGGATCAAGGGTCCAAAGGCTGACACGTGGGATATTTTCGTACCGTCGATACCTGGTCCGGACAACATAAAGAGAACAGACAGTGGAGATTTCTGGGTCGCATCAAACTCTGTGAAGCTTGTTGTTGTCCCAACTGAGCCATCAGCAGTGAAAATAAGTTCCGGTGGAGAGATTCTCCGGCGTATATCTCTCGGAGAATATTATGGAGATACATTAGTTAGTGAAGTGAATGAATATAAAAACGTTATTTACTTGGGAACATTAACAACCAATTTTGTTGGTACTTTGTAAAAAAAAAAACAATTTAATCTATCAGTTTTTATTTCATTTATGAAGTTTGACTTTAAAGATGTGTCGTTTTAAGAATAGTGTCTCAATGATGTGAGTTGCTAAGTAATCTCGGCCAAGTTGGTCAATCATGATTCCGACCATATACGAGCTTGAACTCCATCGGTGATTGTTAACTCATTGAGCAGTCCTTTCAATGCTCTATCAACTCCGATCACTGAACTTCCTAAGATATCTGGTTGTGATGTAGAAGGTCTCGAAACCTCAACCCCTAGGCATGGCCATTGGTTTAAGTGCTACAATTTTAATTCAATTTTTGGTTCAGTAAACCGGTTTTAACAATTTATGTTAGAAAGTTTCGGTTCGGTTTGAATGAGGTGAATTAATAACCGGTTTACTGTTTGATCTCTGGCTAGTTTTTTATAACTGCAGTCTTCGTCTTCGTCTTTCAACCATCTTTCTTACTCTCTCATTCACTGCTATGAAAATATCTTCAACTATATCTGGAGACGTTTTTTTGCCGATTTGATTCTTCTTCTGCTAGGTGAAGACTGAAACGTTAATTTAGTGATTCACTCTTTTTCTTCTCTATTGCTCTTTGAATCCTAATTTTTTGGATCAGATTCAGAATGTTACCTACTAAGTATTTGTTTTGATGTATTCTTATGATCTCATGGACAGGTGTTATAGAATGCGTATTGTCATTAAAATTGAAGCTCAAAATCTTTGAATTTGAAATACACGCATCTCAATTTCTTCTTAATTACAGCTTTTGAGGTATCAGTTCTTCTTACAATGGTGCTTGATAGTTCTGTTGCTTTATCACCTCGTCGAAGACATGGGTTATTAAGAGATCAAGTTCAGCTTATTAAAAGAAAAGACTTTGGAAGATATGAGATAGTTCCAATTGAAGATCCATTGTCTTTTGAAAAAGGTTTCTATGCTGTGATTCGTGCTTGTCAATTATTAGCTCAGAAGAACGATGGAGTCATTTTGGTTGGTTTAGCTGGTCCTTCTGGAGCTGGAAAAACCATTTTTACTGAGAAAATTCTTAATTTTATGCCTAGTATTGCTATCATTAACATGGACAATTATAATGATGGTAGCCGTGTTATCGATGGAAACTTTGATGGTATATATCTCTTGATTATATAACCTTGTTGTTATGTATTGGTTTCTTATGTTATGTTTTGTTGTAGACCCTCGGTTGACTGATTATGATACACTTCTTGATAATATACATGGCTTAAAGAATGGTAAACCTGTTCAGGTTCCTGTTTATGACTTCAAGTCGAGTTCCAGAATTGGTTACAGGTATTGATTTTACAGGTTTCATTACATTTGGATTCCTGTGAACCATCTGTAGTCACTTATCAGTTTCTTTCGACTTTTGTATAGAACACTTGAGGTGCCTAGCTCTCGCATTGTTATTCTTGAAGGTATATATGCTTTAAGTGAGAAGCTAAGGCCTTTGCTCGATCTTCGTGTCTCTGTCACTGGTGGAGTGCATTTTGATCTTGTTAAGCGTGTTTTGCGAGACATTCAACGTGCTGGTCAGGAACCTGAAGAAATCATTCATCAAATATCTGAGACGGTTTTCTTACTAATCTTTTGCTATCTTTGTGTCTTGATTAATCTCCTTAACACTCATGTCTGGTGTTTGGTGTCACTTCCTCCTCCTGTTTGTTTTGGAGAATAAAGTTTCGCTTATGTGTTTTTTTCTCAAACCAGGTTTATCCTATGTACAAGGCGTTTATTGAACCTGATCTGAAGACAGCACAGATCAGGATCCTCAATAAGTTTAACCCCTTCAGTGGCTTTCAGAACCCAAGTTATATTTTAAAGGTTAGAGCATTTATATTGTTCAAACGTGTAGTATTACGGCGTTTTATATGGTCTTCAACTAACTGTTACTATAGCAGCAAAAATTTCCAAGTTGAACTGAGTTTTGTTGTCTTATCATAGTCATCAAAGGCTGTAACACCAGAACAAATCAAAGCAGTTATGTCTGAAGATTTCAAGGAACATACAGAGGAAACTTATGACATCTATCTGCTACCACCAGGCGAGGATCCTGAAGCATGCCAATCATACCTCAGAATGAGGAACCGGGATGGAAAATACAGTCTCATGTTTGAGGTTTACCCAATACCTGATTAGAAACATATGGACATATACATTTTAATCTCATATCAAATATGAATGGATCAGTGATAAACTTGATGACGATCGTTCTATGTATTGCTTTCAGGAATGGGTTACAGATCGTCCATTTATAATATCACCTAGAATAACTTTTGAAGTCAGTGTTCGCCTTCTCGGAGGATTAATGGCACTAGGTTATACCATTGCAACAATCTTGAAAAGAAAAAGTCATATCTTTGAAGGTGACAATGTTATTGTGAAGACTGATTGGTTGGAACAGCTGAATCGAACATATGTTCAGGTAAGTATCTGCTTCTCTAGCTATGTCTCTAAAAGATATATTTTGAAACTAAAAATTCAGCTTTTTCCCTACTCTATTATGAAGGTACAAGGTAAAGATCGTTCCATCGTCAAAAATGTGGCAGACCAACTTGAATTAGAAGGTTCATATGTTCCACATACATATATTGAACAGATACAGCTAGAGAGGCTTGTGAATGATGTTTTGGTAGGAGTTATGTTCATTACACAGAGATCTGGTTGATTATGTTAATTTGAAATGTTTGGGTCCTTTGGTTATGTATGTTTCAGGCTTTGCCAGATGACTTGAAGACTAAACTTAGCTTAGATGATGATACAGTTTCTAGTCCTAAAGAAGCTCTTGAAAGAGCTTCTGTTGATAGTAGATTGAAATATCTTCACAGGTATCATCTTGTTCCTTCTCCTTGATTAGCTTAGTTTAAGAATAAAGACACATAATCTACGTTTTAACAGCGGTGTATCAAAGTCTTACACAAACCAAAGACACAAAGCCTTACCTAACTTGACAAGACTTGCTGTTAACAATAGAATGTTAGATGCTAGAGCTCCTACTTCACCAGCTACTCTTCCAAATCAGGTAAAAAAAAACCGATCTCTATGGTTCCGTCGTTGCTAGTGAGAACTTTGGCTTATGATTAAACACATATGGTGTTTCTATAGGGCTTTATCACTCAGCTTTCAGATCAAATATCAACACTTAACGAGAGGATGGATGAATTCACATCTCGCATTGAAGAGTTGAATTGCAAGATCCCGAATAGGATAGCTGCTTCAGGTAGTCAACATAACTTGTCTTTACCAATCGAAAATGGGAATGGTTCCGTCTTATCGCTGTCTACATCCTCATCACAGCTCAGGGAATCTCCTCTGATGGAAGAGGTATGTTATCAACTCTCCAAAAATCTCCGGTATGCGCAGTTTTATAATAGACAAAAAGAGAGTATCAGAGAAGCTTTAGACTCAATAGAGACTCATGATCTGAAGAATCTTTCATTTTCTTTAGGTTGTGCTCATCGCTCGTGGACAACGTCAGATAATGCATCAAATGGACACACTTAGCAATCTTCTTCGGGAGTATGTTGGAGAAAGATCTCGTATTGAGAGACTAGACAGAGACAGAACAGCCAACACAATACAAAACCTTGAATCTTCCACTGTACCTGTTCTACTTGCTTTAGCCATTGGCTGCTTGGGCGTTTTAGCCTATAGTCGTCTGAAATAGTTGCTATAAGAGTTGGTAACTTCAGTTTTAAAACCGAGACTTCTTGTAAATAACAGGATTTGAGATACACACTAGACCAATTCAGTCTTGACAACCAAGAATAAGAGACTGATTCGTTTTACATTACCAGAAAAAACAGAGACTACAACAAAACATGTATATGAAATCCTAATACTCAGTAGAAGAAGCAAGTACTTTGACATCTACAACAACTTCATCATAGGCTGCGTAGAGTCTCTCAAATCTTGAAGGTAACATGAATCAAAGATTCTACTTCCACTCATAGTCTTCACTCTCTCAGATAACGTGAAACCGCCGGAAACAGTTAAAATCTGCCTAGTTTGTCGTGACGGAGCAACATTTGATTCTGGTTAATGGTAAAATCAAAAATCGGATTAACCGTAAGGTTCGCAGTAAACCGGCTACGGGATATATTAAATTGACTTCAGTGGGTCATAAATTTAAATTCATGTAATTAATAATAAATAATCTTTATATAATTTGTATATTACCAAATGACAAGCACATTAACTCAGTTCCACGTGACTGTAATATCGATTTCCAGATAATGAAAGAAAAATATGATGATAATAAAACAAATGTGTACATGATCTTTTAGATCTATCCATAATGTTTTATTATTACAAACAAATTTGAAGGAAAAAAACATTATAATAAGTAAATTTCATCATTACATGAAAGTGAAAACTGAATAACTTTATATGACAAAAAAAATAAAATAATAATGCAATAAATGTACAATACGATAATTCCTAAAGAATAATATGAGTTTTACTATATATTCGTAAAAAATAATGATTAAAAAAATAAGAAGACAAATCAGTGGTGCAAGGGGTTTGGACCAGATGGGACTATTCGTTTCTCAACGCCATATCTCAAGTCAATCTCGGATCCTCCCGGCGGAAAAACTTCCCGATGATTATTCCGGCGAAAATCTTTCATGAACGGTGTGAAGTCAAACTTCCTCAACGCCAAAGCTCTTCTTCCCGGCCGGTAGTAAAAAGGCAACGATGTAATGACCGGAGACGAAATAGGGTTTATGGTTATGGAGCTGAAACGACCAAGCAACCCATTAGAGACTAAGAAGAGAAGAGAGATACAGAGAAGAAACACTAAGACATGTGAAACTCTGCTCGTTGCCATGGAGCTTAGCTTATCAATAGGACCATCGAAGTTAGACTAGAGAGCAAATATAAGTGTATATATGTATCATATACATAGAATGAGTTTGAAATGAGAAATGGAGACAGCTTTTTCCAGCGAAGAAACTTCCTTTGCGTTCAAGGAAGACGAGGGCTCATTAAATTTGGTGTTCATAATAAAGTCAAACCTTTTAGAAGAAATTTTTTTTCACGCAAAGCAATAGTTTAATATTCCATATTATTAGGCGGTACACAAGTACCAAGATTAGTTGAATATTCAGACATGTGTTGACGTCACCAAATATAATGGTCAAAGATGATGGAATCCAGGGCCCATATTGAAAATGTTTGAATAAAGCCCATGAAATAAACATCCAAGGGTAAGATTGATAAATTTAGAAAAGTGAAGTTAAAATTTATTAATTTTAAAACATAGAGGAGTTTTTTGTAATGTAACGGAACCAACCTATTATCGATAGCTGTATAAGAAGGTTACCTCTCCGGCGAACATATCGACGGAAAAGAAACAATGGCCAAATCTCGGAAGCCGAAGAACGAGGAAGCTTCTGCCGCGAAAACTTCAGAGAACACTGGAGCTAAAGTCCTTCATCAGAAGCTCTTTCTTTCTATCGACTTCAATAAACGCCAAATCTACGGGTCCGTTTCCTTATATTGCTTTTGATTTCACATTCGGGAGAATTTGATTTGTGTCTACTAAATATAAATTCGAGATGAAGAAACCATAATTATGTGCAGAAGTTTAATGTTACATAACAGTATTGTTTGCTTTTGATTCCTTCGGTTGAATTAGATAAATCTATCACTAATTTCTTAATTGGTTTTTATCATTCTTTGAAGCATTTTTATGCAATTTCAATGGATTTTTTTGTTTGTTTGGGATTTGTATAGTTACACAGAGTTAGAAGTGAGTGTGCCAGATATTGGTATTGTGGGACTACACGCTGAGAACTTGGGAATCGAGAGTGTGTTGGTAGATGGGGAACCTACTATATTTGAGTACTATCCTCATCATCAGAACTCTGAAACTGAGAGTAATTGGAACTTGGTCTCAGACCCTGCTTCAGCAGCTGATGCTGCTGCTATGGAGTATGTTGGGGTTCTTAAGAGAGAAGACACTGCGAATTTACTGATCAATTGTTGCAAGCCATCTAAGGATTTATCTGAACAGCTGGATCATGTGACTTTAGAAAATGGCTCCCAATCCTCCGGTGACGCAAAACAGGTGATATTTCTGAGAGTCCTTCAGCTATTTTTTTAGTGTCAAATGAGATGGTACGTAAAATTACACAAACTTACTTTAAGTGGTTTGAAGTACAGATCTTAAACCCATGGTTATTTGACTATATAACTATGTTGTATACTAAAAGCAATGGCTATAGGAACTTAGACTTAGTATTCACCTTTGCTATGCTTACTCTTCGATCACCTTTGTTGCGTTTGTGGACCAAAGATAGCACATACCAGGCTATCAGTTCTCGGACTTGACCAATGCTAGATAAATTTATTTGTTACTGAAATTAATAAAGTAATGTTATTAACATGGTAAGCTATCAGTGGGTTTTTGTTATTCCTGACTCTCATATGCTCTACTATAGGTTACAAATGAGACATGTTCGTTGTATAACTATTTATGTATACTCTCATATGATGCAGAATGTTAAATCTATTCGGATTAACTACTGGGTAGATAAAACAGAGTCGGGAATTCATTTTGATGAGAACATTGTACATACCGATAACCAGATTAGACGTGCTCGATGTTGGTTTCCATGTATAGACGATGAGTACCATCGTTGCAGGTATTCATATATATGAAGTATCAATGCTGTCATGCCTGTTGTCTCTTGAGAACAAAAGTGGGTATCTCAACCTGTTTATCCTTTTTTATTTAACAACTATGTGGTGGATGCAGCTTCGATTTGGAATTTACTGTTCCACACAACTTTGTAGCTGTCAGTGTTGGGAAATTACTTTACCAGGTAAGCTGATATATCTTCATATATGTATGGATTAGAGGAAGTAATATTTTGTTCTACCAATATATTTACATGCAAGATACAATACTTAGATTCTGCCGTTCTGGATTGAATGGGAAAACTTAGAAAAAAGCTGTGATTCCCATGACCAAAAAAAGCTGTGATTCCCATGACTCTTAGGCGTAGTCATAGAATCTGTGCACAAATTTGGTTTTAGCTTTCATAGGAAAGTAGCCATATCCAGTGCCATTTTAATCTGTATAGTTTAGTATCTTCAGTTGTTAATTGTTCAGTGCTCTGAGTACCAGCATTTTTTTTGTTTCAGTCAAGCTACCTTATAAATATGGATCAAACAGAAGATTTTTTCCTCTGTTATACTTTAGGCATAACTATTTAGAAAACTAAAGTCTGGAATATTTTATATCCCTTCATTCAATCTTAACAATACTTTTATAAGAAGGTGGAAGGGGTGTGTTTTTTAAACTTTCATACTTTGCAGGTTATGTGCAAAGAAGACACTACTCAAAAAACATATGTTTACGAACTAGCTATTCCTACTGCTCCGAGGTGGGTGTCTTTAGTTGCGGGACGTTTGGAAATACTTCCAGATCAGAACAGTTTTCTCATATCTCACTTGTGTTTGCCACATGACCTCCCGAGGCTTCGTAATACAATGGATTTTTTCCATGAAGCATATAGGTCAGTAAATTGGTATTCAGGTATTTTCTTGAAGGCAAACTGAATAAGTATAACTCTCTGTCCGCTGGACCATCAATTTCTACAGTTACTATGAGGATTATTTAAGCGCAAAATTTCCATTTGGATTCTACAAGCAAGTCTTTTTACCCCCTGAAATGGTTGTTTCCTCTTCGACTTTGGGAGCTTCCTTGAGTGTCTTTAGCTCCCAAATGCTATATGATGAGAGGGTTATAGATCAGGTACTGTTTCCTGGTTAATTGCTTGTGGTTAGATGATACGTTTATTGGATTCATGCAGATAAGTCGTTTGTATATGTCTGTATTATAACGAAGACACATAGACTAGAATATGTATGGTGCTTATTTGGAAAATATATAACGAAGCACGTATCTGAGCAAGTTAAATACATTTCTGCATTACCGGTTCTGAATGTTGCAAGCTGAGTGCATCTATTAGACTAATTCTTGCATTTCACCCCTTCATTGGAATGTAGATTCTGGTGTAGAGGGTTTCACTTATGCTTAGAGGATGTTTTCTTTCATCGTTGGTCTTTTGTCATCTTATTAGTTCCTTTATGCGCAAATCTGATAAAGCTTTAATCATCTTTGCAGACAATAGATACACGTATTAAACTTGCTTTTGCGTTAGCAAAACAATGGTTCGGTGTTTATATTACTCCTGAGTCACCAAATGATGGTGGGTTTGTGGCATTTTTCTACACTTTGCTTTATGTACGATTTTTACATCAGCTTCATGTGATCTTGTGATTCATGATTCTCTATATTGTTTTTATAACAGATTGGCTCCTCGATGGTCTTGCTGGTTTCTTAACGGATATGTTCATCAAGCAGTTTTTGGGAAATAATGAGGCACGGTACCGGAGATACAAGGTTTAACTTACTACTTGAGCTATTTCTTAACAAAGCTATCAACCTCTTAACTTTATTCTCTTATTTTCTGATCTAACCGCAGGCAAATTGTGCTGTCTGTAAAGCTGATGATAGTGGGGCGATGTCCTTGAGCGCATCTCCTGCTTGCAAGGACCTATTTAGAACTCATACTATTGGGATGCATGGGAAGATACGATCGTGGAAATCAGTAAGCCATATTTTTTCTTCATATTTATCATCCTGTACTCTTTTTACGTTTTTGTGGCTTGTGTGAGTTTTTTAGAATATACAAGATTTTGCATGTGTGTTGGTTATTGAGGATAATTCTTCTCTGACTTGTTTCTGAAGGGAGCAGTTCTTCAAATGTTGGAAAAGCAAATGGGATCAGACTCATTCCGCAAAGTATGAACATAGTGCTATTGTTTTTCAGTCAATCGCTTTGTTAATTTTCTTATCCATGTAACTGATATATATTATACACGATGATTTATAGATTCTGCAGAAAATTGTTTCTCGAGCCAAGGATCCATCTAATGCTATACGATCTCTTAGCACGAAGGAGGTAACATGGCTATGCATCCAGAAAGATGTGTTTCTTTGTTAACAGTTACGTTTAGAACATTTTTCCGTAAGTTGTAACTGGTGAACATTGAGAAATTTTAATACTAGAGAGCATTTTGATACAGCCATTCATCTGCAACTTGGTTCAACAACTCATAACATAATAATATGCAAATACAAAACATCTCATCCGTTTCTTGTATATTCTTTTGGTGATCGACTGATTATCTTTTAGCTTGGGTTTCGTCAGTTTGTAATATGTGTGTTTCTCAAATTTCACTTTTGAGATGCAGTTCCGGCAATTTTCTAATAAGATTGGAAATCTTGAGCGTCCATTTCTCAAAGAGTTCTTTCAGCGATGGGTCGCATCTTGTGGTTGTCCAGTGCTAAGGTAATTTTTGTATTATGATTTTCTTTCTTCTGAACTTAGTTCAATGGATACTTGGATCTCCACTCAATATTATCTCATTTCTCTTTACTGGTATACCAGGATTGGTTTGTCTTACAACAAAAGAAAAAACAATGTTGAAATGGCTGCCTTGCGCGATTGCACGGCTTCACTCGAAGCAAGATTATCAGTTATTGGGGCTGCTTCTGATTCAGAAAGCAGGGATGTGGACGTTGGCTGGCCTGGTATTATGAGTATAAGAATTTATGAACTCGATGGAATGTCCGATCATCCAAAGTTGCCTATGGCTGGAGATAGATGGCAGCTACTGGAATTACCATGTCATTCTAAACTTGCTGCTAAACGGTATCAAAAACCAAAGAAGGGAGGGAAACCTGATGGGACTGAAGACAATGTTGATGCTATAGCACCTTTAGAAAATAAATCGAGGTGGGCTGATGTGATACATTATTTTTTGTCTGTTTACATCCCTTGCAACACAAGAGACATAACTGAGAGATTGAATCTTTCTCTACAGCATTGAATCTCCTTTGGCTTGGATTAAAGCTGACCCTGAGATGGAATATATTTCTGAGATTCACCTTCATCAGCCCCTACAAATGTGGGTAAGAGATACGCCCTGACAATTCATGAACATCCATTGTGTACATCACGGGACACGTTGTCTTCCGCTGTCTGCATGGTTTGTTCAGAATAAGAAAGCTCATGAACTATTTCTTCAGGATAATATCATGAACTATGTCCGATTTCCGCTTTCTGCATTGTTCAGGATGAAAAAGCTCATGAACTATGTGGCTTACCGTATTATCTTACTGAGTCTTTCTGTATTTGTGTGTGTGTCTTCCTTTAAATTCTAGCCATCTGATAGTCCAACACGTGTTTGTTGGCTACACTTCAGTTTTAGGCGTTCTCATACATGTGGGTTTCTGTGATTCTGGATCAGGTCAATCAACTAGAGAAGGACGGAGATGTTGTTGCTCAGGCACAAGCAATTGCGTCACTTGAATCTTCAAAACAACACTCATTTTCTATTGTGAATGCACTAAACAATGTTCTCACTGACTCCAAGGTTTTGTCCATCTCTTATGTGCTTGTTTCTTATACCAGTTTGAAGATTTTCTACAAGTTATTATTATGATATATAGGTCTTTTGGAGAATACGTATTGGGGCAGCGTTTGCATTAGCTAAAACAGCATCAGAGGTATGATAACAATTGTTCTATCTAATGTTCTAAAGGGAGTAGATGTATAACAATCAAATTTTTCGACTTTATGTTTGAGATTTCAAAAGCATGCATAGTATGAAGACTACCAAAAGGCATTGGTACAAAAGTAGTTGATCAGGAACTTTATGTGTGCAAATTGTTATGTTGTTATAGAAGAAAACAAGCTAAGTTAATGATTCAGCTGAAGTTTCAGCATTTACAATAAAAGTTGTAGGGTAAAAAATCCATTCATTCAGATGGAAAAAATGAAAAGGAACAAATTTAATAGGACAATGTGCATCTACTAAGTAGCTGTGGAATATAAAAATCCCTCTAATCACCATATCCATTCGTCTTAGTTCCATTTATTTGTCACACATTTACCAGTTCATTTGTTTCTCTTTAGAGATTTAATGGGTGTATGTCTGTTGGTTTAGACTGCATAGTATGCCATCTTTCAACTTATTTTTGTAAACTCCACCTTTCTGAAGGTCACCTGCCTTGCTTTCTATCGCCTTTGAATCAAGTCGTAGTGCAATGGGTGATTTAGTTCATTTCTATTTCTAGCAGGAGACTGACTGGGCGGGTTTGCAACATCTAATAAAGTTTTATAAAAGTAGAAGATTTGATGTAGAGATTGGACTCCCCAAGTGAGATTGAAGTCTTTTTATATTTGGACCTCTCTTTGGTAATCTGCAGAAGATTTATCATAAAAACTGATATTCTCATTTCAGGCCGAACGACTTCCGTGATTTCCCAGAATATTTTGTGCTTGAGGTAATGAATTGAGGTAGGGTATGAGCTTGATATAGTGTTGTGCATTGGTTGCAGCTATTAGCTGTAAATGCTATTACATGTCCCTTCAATATGACATAAACTGTTACTGCTCTGCTTACTATGTATATTGGGTACCTCCTGATAAATTTAGGCCACCAATTAGTATGGCATGTTGAAACAGCAAAAGCATGAATGATGAGCCGAGAAAGAACATAATAGAAATAATGAGCATAAGGACACAAATATCCCGAAGTTTCTTCTAGTGTTCAATTTTTCAGGAAATTCTTTACGCAGCTTAGCCTGCTTTGCTCTGAAATTGTCCATGGTTACCCCCTGATAATATGGTTTGTAGTAGTTGGCTCTTCTGTTTCAATCAGTAGTGTCAGTGGCTTTTATTGGTTATTGTTGAGTTGAATCCGTTTCTTTTCTTGAACTTTGAACCTTTTATTGAATGTCTCAGTAGGGACATCTGGATTGGATCTCCTGTGTCGTATTTATCATTCTTGTTGCAGGAGTATAGCATGCTACCTTTGTGGATGTGTTTATCTAAACTCATTATTTATTTGCTATGTCGTAGGCCATTCCACATGCCATTGCAATAGTTAGGGGTACTGAGGGGAAAAGCCCTCGAGAAGCTGTTGAATTTATCTTACAGCTTCTGAAGGTATACATCTTCATAGTTCGATTTTATCATGTACTACCTGGGTAGTTCTTATGAAACTTTTGTATCCTTCTGAATACTGATATAGCCTCTTCACGAAAGCTGCTAGTCTTTATTGTGATTAGTTTTTTTTTCTCTAGTTTCCAATCCATATTATCTTCATTACTACTTTTGCCCCTTTTTCTTGTTCATTTTACAGTACAATGACAACAGTGGAAATCCTTATTCTGATGTATTCTGGCTTGCTGTGCTCGTTCAGTCAGTTGGTGATCTCGAGTTCTGTCAACAGGTTTGTGATATTTATCTTGTAAAGGCCACTCACGATGTATCGGCTGTAGTATAATGTTGATTTGTTGTATTTTTCTGCTGCCCCTGTGAGGGATAACAGACCCTCGAATTTTATCCAAAAAAAAAAATGGTACAGTAATTAGACTACTTAGATAAAAAAAATATTTGGTACTTAGATCATGCATTATATTAGCTGTAAAAAATTTGGAGCTTTACTGGTTCATGTAGCGTTATGGGCGTCTCATACATTTATAAACTAAGACAAGAGGTCAGAGGATGGCAGTGGTTATAGACAAAGTGGAGAACTATTAAATTCTATTCTGTTCATATGCAAATATGTGAATTAAAAAGTTCGACTTACCAGCTTTTATACATGTTTTATTGCTAAATACTTCTTTTTGTTGTTTCCCTGGCAGAATCTAACGTTTTTGGCCCCTCTGCTGAAGCGCATTGACAGACTCTTGCAGTTTGACAGGTAACATTTTGTTTGATGTTTATAATTTGATAGAGTAAACAGAATTATTACTGAGAGCTTGTTGAGAAAATTTTTACTAGGCTGATGCCAAGCTACAATGGCATCTTGACAGTTAGCTGCATCCGAACATTAGCCCAGACTGCTCTCAAGCTTTCTGATTCCATCAGTTTCGTAAGTTAATTCCTTTCAACTTTTTTCTCAAAATTTAAAAGATGGATACCGCCGCTGATAGCATTGAAAGCTTGGAATTTACTGACCTCAGGAACACATCTGTAAACTTATTGAACCTTTTCGAAATTTGGATACGATATTACAAGTTCGTGTAGAAGCAAGTAGGGCACTTCTTGACATCGAGTACCAATCCAAAGGCATTACTTCTGCACTTTTGTTGTTTATGAAATATGTGGTAGAAGAATCATCATTGAGAGGTTGGTTACATTCTCTTGCTGGAACATAGCAGCTTTCTGCTTCTGGTCAATTTAGTTAATTGCTTTTTATATACTTGGCTCTTGATTACAGGGCAGGTTAAATTGTGTGTACACACAATGCGGTTATGCCAAATAGCAGTTGCATATGACTCAGACGATTGTGTTGACACTATTAGTCTTTTAGATTTGCTGCATCTATTCAAGAGCCATGTAGTATTCAACAATGAATTTCTTCGCCACCATTTGTTCTGCATTTTTCAAATCCTCGCTAGAAGGTTTGTGGCCTATACTTTCACTGCTTGCCAGATAGTTTTGTTTCCTTATTCATTATGGTTGCCTGTAGGTAGCAGTAAAACTTAATGATTTTATAGCTCTCAGCTGTTCTTGAGCTAAAAAGTTTTTTCGCAGTGAAAACAATTTCGATGAAGAAAAATTTAGTCGGAGTCATATTATTAGATTATTTACAAATGTTTTCAAGCTATGAAGAAGTTTTCTATCTGATGCATAATATTTGGGTACATTAGCCTAGAGACAGAATCTAAGTGTCTTCATTTTGAGATGGAAATTTTGTTTGCTCTTCTTCTGAACTGAATATACTCACTGTATCTCATTTTCAGACCCCCTACGTTGTTTGGAGTGCCCAAAGAGAAACCTTTGCAGCTTATTACTGATGTGGAGGCCTGCATTGAGCCGAAGACTGTATTTTCAGTTCCCGGAGCAGAGGCAGGGGAGCCTTCACTTTTGCCACTTGGAGATCCCAAAGGAAAATCGCTGGATGTTCCTCCTTTTGGTTTTCCGATACGATCACATGATATGTTCACGTCTATTGTTCCTGAAACGCAGTGGCCAGAACCTCCTCCAGCATATGAGATAGAGCATTTTGAACCTGTCATGGAAAATCAAAACCAACCCGTGCAAGAAAATCCCATTGTTCATCAGATTCCATGGGATGGTGAAGCCCCAACAGAAGAATTCGCTAATAGAGAATTAAACCCTCCAACAAAAGAACCTCAAAAAGAACTTGATGTGGTGTCTGTTAGTCACGAGGTCAAGAAGTCTGTTATACGGATTAAGGTCAGACCATCTGGTGCAACCAGTAGAGCCGAAGGATCAGCAAGATCCATAGAAAAATCTCAAGGGATTTTGATACACCATGACACAAAGCGAGGACAAACTAGTTCAGCTTCAGTGGATGCCCCACAGAGAATCTCAGCTGATGCTGTGAGCATAAGCAATCAGAATCAAGCGGAGGAAGTAAACTCGTGTCATGATGTTGGATCTCGCATGACTGCAAGTATTGGTAGCGTAAAATTTATAAGCGAAGGTGATGGTTTTGGTAAAGAGTTACAATGTACTGCAGAGTCTGGGAATCCTTCAACAAGTCATAAAGCAGCTAATACTAACCAAATCACAGTACCTCCTAGCTTTTTACCACAAGACCATAGTATGGAAAATGAGGCGCAGCAGAAATATGCGAGCCTTCAAACACTTTCTGTTGGTAAAGAAAGCCAAAAGAAGAAAGAGAAGAAGAGGAAAAGAGAAGACCCGGTTTATCTAGAGAAGAAACGGTTAAAGAAAGAAAAGAAAAGAAAAGAGAAGGAAATGGCAAAGCTTATGAGCAGTGGTTTGGATCCAGCTACAAAGAAGATAGAGAGAGTCGTGGATGTTAAACCAGAAGAACCAAGTGATGGTGCCGTATTGAGTAAGGTTGAAACAGAGGCTGAGCCATCAGCAACAGAAGCTCGGCCGATACCCAAGTTCCGAATCAAATTGAAAAGCAAAGCATTCAACAACTGAGTAATGAATTAATTCGAGGTGTGAATATGATATATCAGTGTGGTCTCTTTAACTTCATGAGCATATGTTGTCTGTATGAATTTTACGAATTAGTATTTAGGTTTAATATATAAGAAACCTGTGATTGCTTAGTTTGGTATTGGTCGTTGATTGAATACATGGAAGTTGACTTTTAGTTGCACTTGGCAGATCGGGTGCTCGAGTATTTAAAGCCCTGGCCCGGCGTGTAATCAAAGCTTCAGAGGAAGTGACAGCCTTTACCCGCAATGAAGAAGAAATGAATCCTGAAAGGTTTTTTTTTTTGCTTTCGTGTGAAGACAAATTCAGAAACTAGAAAAAATAGTTTCAAAAATAAAATAAAAACACAGCTCGAACTGAACATCCGTAAAAATCCATTTATTCACGGCAAATATTCAAAGATTGAGACCTAACGTAAAGCTTACGTTTTCTGTTTTCTTTATCAGACTCAACTACATTGGTTTTTGGTTCCTCCATGCTCATCAGTATCCATTTCATTTATTGCTTCAACAAGTCAACAACATTATAACACATCAAATACACAACAATGAACCAAAAAAAAACTTAAATTTCGAGAATCTTGCTCCACTAATAGGTCTAACTTTAAGAAGTAAATTGCAAAGAGAGGACATGAAGAATGATAATTACGACTACCTCCGCCGTACATGGCTGCTGAGAATGCGAGAGAGGTGGAGAGGTTTTCTCTACCGGAGGTTTTAAGAACAGAACCGGAAGTAACTATTAAAGTGAGTTTGATTTTGTCGGGATTTCACTTTACCTCGGTTTGTGAAGTGAAGGACTAAATAATAAAAAGCCTGAAATACGAGGGACTAAAACGGAAATAGAGACAAAATAGAAATAAAAAAATATACGCCGTTGCCGGGGATCGAACCCGGGTCACCCGCGTGACAGGCGGGAATACTTACCACTATACTACAACGACCGTTTGCTATAACTTGTGTATTTAACTATGTGTCTTATAGCTTAGATTGTGTACACTAAACTCTGAAACTATTACAAACTAGGTACAAATTTTTTTTTGGTCTGCAAACAATCTTATAACAATGTAACAGAGAATACACACATGAGATTTTAAATTCTTGATAATAAATATTAAAGAAAAAAAAACGTAAATCTGCATTTTTATTTGACTGTGAATCATTAGCTAAGTTATAAACTAACGATATGTTGAATAAATCCATCTAAATCCTTAACAGAGCTCCCATGTTCTTGAATCGCATCTAACGCTGCTTTCCTCAGCTCAACGGCCTTGATCCTCTCTTTTTGTTTCTTGGTCACAGAATCGGCAAAAACTCTAGCTAACTCATCCGGGTCAGGCACCGTGTCAGGTCCTTCGCAGGCACGGACGCCCACTTTCAACTCATCGACCACTAAAGTCGCGTCTGTGTACT
>KE156801.1:58027-74456 GCA_000411055.1 Leavenworthia alabamica
TTGTGTATATAATTAGATATCGGTTTTAACTGACGGGTTTTTGGGTTTAGAAGTCTAGCACCCAATAGAATAATTTTCCGAATTTGGATAGTGTTTTTCGGATCCAGTACTTCGGATTGGTTATTTTGGCCAGACCTAGTTTTTTCAATGCAATGCAGATTTTGAAACCAAATTTTAGTTTAGTCTTTATTGTTTCAGCTTATTCATATGAGGGAAAGGCTTATGTATTTAGTGTACTATTAAAGGATTTAATAAAAATTTATATACTTTTGTTAATTTATGTGAAAAAATTAGTCGAACCTAGCTATATACATGCATATATGAAAACATATAAGCTAGGTTTGCCTAAAACCTCAACTGTACCATAATTAGATAAAGAATAGAAAGACAAAATTATATCGGTTAATAAGACTGGCCCAGTACTAGGCCCAGACCCAAGCCCAAATCAATCCAGTAGTATGAAAATTATCAGCCTTTCTTAACGTTCACTTATTATTATTATTATTTTATTTTTCGTTACAAAATATAAATGGATATTCAAAGCATACATATTTAAAAATTAAATTTGTATAAACGAGCAAACAAATCAACACATAGCAAACAAATTAGTAATATTTTTGAGAAACTCACACGACAAGAAATTACCGAAAAAATAACAAATGAAAGTCAACGAACCTTCTTCGAAATTATTCAGTTGACCTTTTATACAGTTTAATATTTATTTTTATAAATTTAAGGGAAATATCTGAACAATGCTTTCTCTAATTTTTATTAATTTTTTTAGTTAGGTTAGAGAGGAAAAAAAACGGAATTTTATTAAATAATTGATTTCTCAAAAATATTTATTTTGATATTTATTTATAATGTTAAAATTCTTAGAAGATGAAGAAGAACCAAAGGACAAAAAAGTCTTTGAAGAACGGACAAGATCTAGAGTCTCCACAAGAAGTAACCAGGTGGCATAATATAAACCGTTAGATCTAAATTTCAATAAATAAAAAAGATCAGAACCGTCCACTTGTTAGGAAATAACACATTCAACACTCACGTTGACGTCCAAGGTCTTCTCATTTATGACGTCATAAAAAGGAAAATTCGCGTGGACTTCTTTGTTACGTTGCTACGCTGTTTCCTTTGTCGTTCTACGAACTTTCTTTGTTTTGCATTAATATAAAATTATTATTATTGCAAGAGTAAGACCTAAACCTCATTAAATATCTCTTTGCCCTTTTCGATTATATCTAAGTTCTCCTCTCTATCAATTCACCAGACTAATTCCATGGCGGGAAAGAGATTATTCGACCAAGATCTTGATTCCGACCAAGAAAAGAAGCCCGAGAAACGAATGAAACCTCTAACATCTTTTGCCTCGTAATTCTCATAAAATCTTGATGATCTTTTCTTATAAGTTGTGTTAAATCTTGATGATGTTTTCTTATATTTGGGTTTATTATGAACCATCTCCAACATTAGTTTTGTTTTCAAACAAAAAAACTTTAGGTTCATTGTATTTTATGCATACGATATATCTCCTTTTTATCTCTTATTTATGATCTTACTCTTGATTTCAGTGTGGTTGGAGCAATGGTTACAGAGAACACGATGAAGAGCTTTTCTGCAGCCCTAGAGCCCGTTCTTAGAAAAGTTGTAAGTACACTTAGTTTTTTTACAAGTATTCGTACTCAGATTTAACGAACTGAGAATTAGAGATATATAGTTAACAATTATAGGATAAACATGTACAAATATACACAAGTTTAGCATTGACAACGTCTAATACGTCTCATGTTTAATAAACTATGCTTATAATAACAATAATCAAATAAATATAATAAAAATATACATAAGTTTAGCATATTGACAACGTCTAATATATATTTGCGAGTTGGTAATATGATATAATATAAAAGATTCGATCATGTTGTCTATAGACTCTATACTATATATACACATGCATATATTTTAAATACATACATATACTACTTACTAATATATTATATAATATACTACGTACGAATATATTATATTATATATATATAACTTCATGAAGATGAAAATATGATTTTTATAAGAAAGATTTTATAACTCTACTCGTTATGGTGATAGGTAAGACAAGAAATGGAAGATGGAATAAGTAAAAGACTCCGATCATTTTCTAGGTCATCATCGTTTCGGGTCGGAGCTCCAGAGAATAATAATATTCCGACATATAAGTTAATGTTCCGTAAGAACTTAAAGACACCAATATTCACCGTAAGTAGAATCAGTGACGTGGACGACAATCCACTTGAGATCATCCTTGTTAATGATTCAAACAATCTCGTGAATCTTGACCGTCCGATTAAACTAGACGTTGTTGCTCTTCATGGAAATTTTCCTTTGGGTGATAAATGGAATAGTGATGAGTTTGATGATAATATCGTTAAAGAAAGAGATGGTAAACGACCGTTACTTGCCGGAGATGTATCTGTGACGGTGAGAAACGGTGTTGCAATGATCGGAGAGATTGAGTTTACAGATAATTCGAGTTGGGTTCGTAGCCGGAAGTTTAGAATCGGTGTTAGGGTTGCTAAAGGGAGTAGTAGTCAAGGCATTGAGGTTTGTGAAGCCATGACTGAAGCGTTTGGTGTTAGAGATCATCGTGGAGAACGTAAGTTTATTTTCTTAATAATTAATTATTTTAACTTAACTACAAATTAATGAATATATATATATATATATAATATTTAATTTATAGTGAGATTTTTACTTGTTTATTTATTTTTTTAATTCATAAAAATACCTAGTTGCTCTAGTTTGATATGTTTCTCTATACACAAACATTTCAATATTTATGTTGAAAGAAATTAAAAGAATATTTTCGATGTGGACCATAAGCAAACGAGTGTCCACTTTATATAAATGGACCAAGTCATTGGTCAATACTTATATATTATTATTTAATTCTCTTTGTCTATAGTTTTTCATTGTTAATTAACTCATATATTTCAAATCTTATAACACGCAAACACTCATAAAATTAAAATACATAAAAAGATATATAAAGTAATGCAAGAAAATAAAATACAATTTAAAGTACTAGTTCTTTTGTTTATTTATATGATTTAAAATACAAGTTTGTTTAATAATTTTGTTCTTTACAACTTGTGATTGATGAAGTATACAAGAAACATCACCCACCAATGTTAATAGACGAAGTGTGGCGGCTAAAGAAGATAGGCAAAGGAGGAGCCTTTCACACGAAGCTCTCATCTCACAACATCAACACTGTCCAAGACTTTTTGAAGTTATCCGTCGTTGACCTCGACAAACTCCGTCAGGTAATATAACTAGAGAACTTGATAATGTTTTATCGAGTTAGGGTTTATTAATTTATAAGTTTATTTGCAGATTATGGGACCTGGAATGTCTGATAAAATGTGGGACATAACATTAAAACATGCAAGAGAATGTATTTTGGGAAATAAGTTGTATATTTTGAGAGAATTAAATTCTTTTGTGGTTTTAAATCCTATATGCCAAGTTGTGAAAGCCAATATCGAAGGTCATGTTTACTCTAGCCAAGAAGCATTGAATCAGGTATAATATATTTTATTTTCTATTTAGAATTTTAGTCATATTGGTTACTTATTTTGTTTATGGTAATGTTTTTTGATTGTAGCATTGTATTAAGAACTTAGTTCGACAAGCTTACTCAAACTGGAACATGTTAGAAGTACAAGAAAACACAATGAACGAGGCTACTCTTTTGACACAAGGTACTTAAAGCTATTGTTAGCTGGTTAAGTTGATGTTTTATACATCGTTGGTTATATAACATATGGTTTTGGTTATATAATATAGGTAACACTTTGGACCAACAATATGGTGGGAACCACAACATGGAAATCAATAGATCATATCAACAAAATAGTTATGTTGGAGAGAGATCTACGAACAATTTGGAGATAATAAACGAAGGGTATAGAACAAATCCAGTTGAATATGGTATAAGTTTTACTACTGGATCTTCGTCTCAAGATCATATGAACCCTTTTGAACATACTCATCAACGTTAGCATTGGAATATAAAGCCTCTTCGTGGTTTTATAGTGATTGGATTCTTATCAAACAAGGGTTTGATCTAATACTTGGTAAAAAAAACAAGTAGCTTATATTATATGTGTAATATATATTTCATATCGATTGTTCATGTTTTCACGCTTTCACAACGTTGTTTTTTTTACTGTTTAGATTTTTACGTTTTCACGTTTTTTGTTTTGGATAATGAGTCTGTTGTAATTATTCAACAGATATTTATTCAGTTCTACGTGTTTTTTTTTTTTGAAAAATACTTAAAATATCATTATTCCATCTTTTTTGCTGTAGTGGTTATTATATAAATAGTGGATTTATTATTATTACCTTACACGTAAAAAAAATAATGTGCAATATTATCTCCAAAATTCTATAGTCCAACAAAATTCACCTAACCTATACTCATTTACACATCAATGACAAAATGAAATTGAAATTAAATTGATATATTCTAATTATATAAATCAATCTATCTGCAAAAATAACTCACCTAACACTCTCAATGATTTATCATTTTTTTTTCCTTCGAAGCTCAATCATAGATAATTGTTAACAAATATAATTATTTTTCCAGCAAATCCGGACAAATATTCTTTCGATAACCGTGTAATTATGCAAGTGGTTGATTTTAAATATAAAATATATACAAATTTATAATTTATGGAAGTAAACAAACAAAAATATACTAACTCGTGATTTTGTGAGATGTGATGACTCGTGTCACGAATAAAAAATAAATAAATTTAAATACCTTTATGAGAAATAAAATAAAATTAAAAGTGACATGAGACCTTTTCTATTTATAAAACCAAAGACTATAAATTTTCCTCATCTATTGACAAAAGTGAACAGCTAAAAATACCTAATTCTAAAACAAAATTTCAAACATAACAACAGTAGTTAAAACTCTAAAGACTATAATGTATACATATATTACATATACATGTGAAAATAAAAAAATATATAATTATTTAGTTAATGTATTAATTACTTAATTAGCTTCGGTAATAATCCAGCTTAAGATTATCTCTTCTTCCTCGCGCGTTGTCTTTTACTTTCCCAAATCTCTCAGAGAAAAGAAGAAGAAGACGATAATGCCATTTTCTATGAAGTCATCGTCTTCTTCAACTACAATAGGACAACACATCAAACTCCAAAGACCTCGAAATCTACAACCAATTACCGCCGCCGATGAACCACTAATCCCCAAACCTAGCCGCGTTTGTAAGTCAGCTATGTCTTCCTTCTTCCTCTTACCAACAGCTAACGAAACCACTAAGAAGACGACGTCGTTTCGTGGGTTAGTAGACTGTACAGCTTCCGCATCTCAGCAAGTTTCAGTACCGGCTATGATTCGTTCCTCTGCGGATTGGGATGTGAGGAATAATAATAAGAAGAAGAGTAAAGGTAGTAACTTTAATGGTGGTTCGATTAAGATCTTCAGAGAAGCTAGTAGTAGTAGTAGTAACGTCGCTTGTGTGGCGATTCCTGATGTTTGGTGTGGACCTGGAGTTGGGTTTTCAACAGATGTGGTTGTTGACCCAGTCGAATCGGATCTTTCGATAAGGAATATTCCGGCGAGACGCAAAATCGATGGTGATCAAAGAGAGGTATTTTTTGCTTTATGATTTCAGATATATTAAATTCGTATTGAATTTGATAATTTAACTATTGAAAAAAAAAATATATATATATAAATAATTTTTCTGGGATAAAAAAGTTTTAATTTTTTAAAGTTAGTTAATAATATCTTTAGAATCATATATGATTTGCGTTTATCCATTAGTTATGGAATTAGGGTTTAAATTTCTCATCTTTCCCTTATATATAGCAGCAATTTTAGGTTTTGTGATCTCAAGAGGTTTGACTTTGTTCGTAAGTGTTAACTTAACTGTTACGTTACAGTGTTCTTCTCTTCTTCCCAGAAGATCTCTTAATCAAGAATCAAACCATCCTCATCTACAACAATCTTACCCTGATGGACTATCTGAGGTAGTTCATCACTAAGTTTCAAGTCTCTTTAGAGAACATGAAGCTTGTGTTGTGTAATGTATAATACATCTGAGTGTTTTATTTACAGATGATGATGATGATGCAGAATGGTTTTGTAATGGGAGGTTTATTAAGCTCGTTTGATCACTTCAGTGACATGAGGCTTAACGTTGATAACATGTCATATGAGGTAACGTATCTGTAAAGCTGAGCTCTAGTGTCTTTAGGGTTCTTGAGTGTTGTTTGTGTTTGTGGTTTAAAAACAGCAACTTTTGGAGCTTGGTGATAGAATTGGGTATGTGAACACTGGTCTTAAAGATAAACAGATCAAAACTTGTCTCCGCAAAGTCAAACCATTCAGTTTAGATACATCACTTGAAGATAGAAGATGTGTGATCTGTCAAGTAAGTCCTGATTAGGTTTCATTGCTTGCTCAAAGTAATCTTTGTACATTGTTAGATTAGTGAGTAAACAATTGTGTTTTGTTTTGTTTGTTAGGATGAGTATGAGACTATGGATGAGGTAGGAAAATTACGATGTGGCCACAGGTTCCATATCAACTGTGTGAAACAATGGCTTATGAGGAAGAACTCTTGTCCTGTCTGTAAAACGGTGTCGTATGTTAAGTCTCACGGTTAATCTCGTATCCGACGGTTGTGTATACAAAGGTTAAGCTAGCCGCGCCATTTGCTGCATTAAACTTGGGGTTGGTCTCTAGTGGGCCTGGGACAGGCCTGAATTCTTTTGTGCTTTTAGACCTAATCCAATTTTGTTATTTCATTAATTGGGCTTTTTATTGGGTCTGGCCCATTGTTTACCATTTTCTTCTTTGTTAGATATTATCACCTTATTACTGAGTGTGTTGTATTATCTATCTCACATTTTAATTTTTAATTTGTGGAATATATTTTGTCATGTTCCTCTTTATGGAAAAGTTTTTTTTTAGTTTCGAGAAATTGTTTTTTAATTTATATAAAACTTTATAAACATTAATCTCTCTTTTTTAAAGTAAAAGGGTATTATTTACGACATATGGTAAATTATTTACGACTTATGTTATAGAATTCAAACGTATACTAAACTCTTATTCAAAATCCAAAAAAAACATCTTAAAAAATGTAGTGGACTAGTGGTTGAGAAAGAATAATCATAAATTATTATAATAAATGTGAAATAAATAGAAGCACAAAAGCCGAGAAGGACACATGTGACGCGTAGGGAATCTAACACTAAACAATGTCAGAAGCCTTCTCATGTCTTTTCAGATACACCCACCTCTTTATTTTATTTTATTTTTTACTGTTTCAATAAATATCTAAACTACTATAATTACAACATTTCTTTCTAAAGTTGACGTGTCCTCTTCTTTCCTTCTCTCTTTCTAACTAGGTTTAGGGCTAAACAGTTCCTTCATCTATTCTTCTGTCTATAGCTTCTACAAAGCTTTATTCGTTTTCTTTTAACCAAAGCTTGATTATTTTATTCTATGGTTTTATTAATATAGTTGAAAATTTTTCCACTAGTTTTAGTGTTTTGTATATTATGTTCAGGATCTGATTTCTTTGACATAAACTTTGTGTTCATGTTAGATTCAACAGAGAACATGTGTATTGATTTAGTTTATATTATTGTGGCTTCTTCATGGTTTCTTATGTTAGATCTATGACATGTTTGGATCTTGTTTGAAAAGTGTATGTTTCTCTTAATATATCTTGTTCTTACCATAATGATATTTTGGTAAGGAATAAGATGGATATAGAGCTCCTTTAAGTTCAAACGAGAGATTAGTAGGGTAAAGAAAAGCTGCTAAGCTATGGATTCCATACACCCTAATCTTTATAAATAAAATGGATTTGGTTATATGGCTTTCATATCTAAGGAGCTTTAACTTGCCCTTTAATTGCTTTTACTCTTCTTTGGATTGAAGGGAGCTCTACATCTTCTTTCACCTTCTCTTTTTTTTGGATGTAGGAAATTAGGGTTTATGCCTCAGGTAAGTGAAAAGTTCCTTTTATTAATTTCTATATTTCCATATGTAGTTATTTTTTGTTTATGATATTATATTTGTCAATTATAGTTCTTATATTATATCGAAAATAATCTTCGTCCATATATTATTCATGATCGGATCAGATGTATAAAATTAATTCCTTAACTGGTTTCATAAGAATTCACTTATTAACTCATTTTAAAAATTTGTTTTAATGCAATGGAGATAGTAAGCTAAAAAGCTTAAAATCAATTTTATTATTAAAAGAAAATTTATTGGTTTGTACTATTTACTAAAGAGTAAAGATACAGTAACTTTTTCAATAAATGAGTCTTTTCGTTGAGTAGACTATTCACTTCACTTTGTGAAGAATATAATAATCGTTTGTTGAAAAAAGTAAAATGACAAATCTTTTCGCTTCACCACCCTTGTTGGATTTGTGCAAAAAATGATTGAACCGGACATAAATAACCAAACTAAACCGAAACTTATCAATTCAAAACAACGACAAATGTTTATATTTATACTCAACGGTAGAAAAAATATGTTTCTAACAATAACCAACTTAAAAAATTTTTGTAGTTAAATCAAAATATATTATAAATTATTTTTTGATTTGTAATATATTTTGATTTTATTACAAATCATCTGTGCTCCGGTCGTGTAGAAATACTGGGAAGGTTGATTCATGTACTCACATCTTGTTAATTTTTTTTAAGTTGTTGCTGCGACATGTGACATCTTAGTGTTGTGTATGTAGAAATTTATTTGCTTAACTTAGTGGATAGATCTACACACTTATCATTATGTTGTTGATTTGTACTTCCATTGTTTTCAAGCTTGGTCCTCATTCTAGACTTATACAATAACCAAACCCCAAGTGAGAGTAAGAAACTAAAACTTTAGCTCTCTGTGTAAAGGGGTAAAACGTAAACTAAACCAAAACTGATAAAAAAACCTAAGAGTAGTGTAGAGATGCAACTTTGTCAGCAACAGTCTCAGCTAATAGATCCTACAAGGTAACACAACAACACTTAAGTTTCTTGTAGAAGAACATATGATTAAAAAACATTCAAGCATCAAAAGAAATGGCTTATATACCTCAATGTTGGTTTTAGATTGAACACCTATGCATTTAGAACCACTAATGCTAGCAGCTTTCATTAGGTTACGTGAACTATACCCTCCTCCTCCATTGTCTCTACCTTCATATTGTTTTGAAGCTTTGGTACTATCTAATGTTGACGCTACAACAGATGATATTCTTCTCTCAATATCATTGCTAACATCTTCGACTGTTTCATTCTTTAATCCAGGAACTCTCTCTCTGAGATACAATACAAGAACATCAATTTGATGCAGAGAGAGAATAGTTTAAATTTGAATCTGTTTGTACCTTGGTAAAGAAACATGTTGTCTCTGAAGTGCATTACTTCTTCTTCCTCCTTGACCTTGATTTTCTTCAAGATGAGCAAATTGCCTCCTAAATCTATCTACACCACTGTATCAGCAAACCAAAGTTCCGCAGCTGATTAGTTTTATCAAACCAGAACACTAATTACTATCACTCAGATTCTTGGTTAAGGGATCAAATAAGCCAACCTAGGGTACATGAAGCTGAGTTCATTATCACCGCCAAGGTATTCCTCCAGCATCTGTGGATGATATTCCAATATCTATGTGTTTCCAAGATAATTATCTGTTAGAATCATGAAGAGAAGAGAAGAGAATCAAAAACCAAGGAAAAGATGTAAAAGGCTCATCACCTCTCGGTATATTAACTCTCTAATATCATCTTTGGTTAATTTCTTTCTCTCAAACTCGAATTCAAGCTTTGAAATTGGCTGTGTTGATGGTTCCTGTTCTAAATTTGATAGACCATTGAAGTATGGATCAGCTAATGCCTGTAAATACAGACAAAAGGATATTCAAAACATAGAACATAGTTTCTTCAGTGAAGAAGTAAAAACAAAAGCTAATTTGCTTGAGCTTACTTCTTCTGCAGATGGACGATCTTTAGGATCAAAGGCAATGAGGCGTTGCAATAGACGTAAGGCTGCAGGATCAGCTTTATGGAATTTTTTAAAGAATGGGACTGCCTGTTTTTTCCTCATGTTCGCAAGATATCTCCTTGCTTTCTCATTTCTGATCTATAAGGAAAGATTAAGTTTACTTTCATAGATGAAACATGTTTGATCAACTTTGTAAGACTTGAAGAACTGAAACAAGCATTTGGAATGATATAACTGACCTTTGCTATTGCTTCTGGAAGTGGAGTGCCAAGAAAATCTGTCATAAGATCCAATTGGTGAACCACGTTTTTTCCAGGAAACAATGGCTTCCCTAAAAGCATTTCAGCAAAGATGCAACCAACGCTCCAAATATCAATTGCAGGGGTATACTGTATATAGCAAAAGTAGATTTAGCATGAGATCTGTAACTAAGCCTGAAGCAGGCTATTATACAAATACTGTTGACTCAATAAAATGGAAGATCATTTTAAGCTTACTTTGGAGAAAAATGATCCACAGAGTTCAGGGGCACGATACCACCGCGTAGCAACATAATCCTAGTAAAGAAAAAGATAGTGTGAGTACACAAGCATAAGAAGATGAAACCTTAGACAGCTTAAGCCTAAGGAACACAGACTGCTCTCTCGCAAGCTTTTACAATAAATATATGACTCACAGTCCAAAAAATAGCAGAAGGAGCATCATTAAAAGAAACACGAGCTAGTCCAAAGTCACAAATCTTCAATTTAGAATCAGCATTAGCAAGAATGTTCTTTGGTTTCAAATCCCTGTGAAACACATTGGCTGCAAACAGAGAGACATAGTTGTTTCAAATTTCAATAGTAAGAGTTCAAGAGAGTTGTAAAAAAACAGCAGAAACTAAGTAAGTTACTTACCAGCATGAACATATTTCAAACCACGAAGAAGCTGATACAAAAAAAACTGATGATGATCAGAATTTAAAGCATTATTAGCTTTAATAACTTGATGAAGATCAGATTCCATTAACTCAAAGACAACAAAAACATCACGAAACTCTCTTCTACTAGGAGGAAGCATAATATGTTTAATCTCAACAACATCAGGATGAAGAAGCAAACGTAATAACTTAATTTCTCTAAGAATCCTAGTAGCATCAGAGATATGATCAAACACATCATTGATCTTTTTAATAGCAACTTTTTCACCAGTAAGTGTATCAATAGCTGAACAAACAACTCCATAGCTTCCTTTTCCAACTACTTGTTGAATCTGATACCTATTTGCTTCTCCATACTCAGTGAAGAATTCACCATTAGGTATTATTACTCCCTGAGAAAAAAATCAATTCAGATCAGAACAAATCAAATCAAATAATCTCTTCAGAAATTCACAAATTGTTTTACCTTCTTATGAACATCCATTGGTAAGTTATTTCGTATAGGAACCTTAATCTGACTTAGCTTAGACGAATCGAAATCTTTGTTAGGAGGATTTTGAATCTGATCGTGATTATTGGAAGAAGAAGGACGTTGAAAAAAAAGCCAACGAAGAACAGTGTCGACGAGATTACCACCACTACCCATTGATCTCAGTTAAGATTAGAGATACTAATTTGAGACTTAGGGTTTCTGATTTTTCTCTCAGCCAAGCGTTCTTCGTCAATCATTTCCACATTATTCGACGCTTCTCTCGATGATGAGTTGAAAAAAAACAAACATATTCTGAGAGACGCGCGCAGAAGAAGATTCTCTGATGAGTCAAATCAATTATTTTGACCAAATCGGTTTTATTTGTGGTTAGCTAAACCGGTTTACTCACATCGTAAATTACAATTGATTTAACGTTTTATTAACAAAGTGAACCAATAAGACATAGAGGAGAAGTGGTCCCCAGCACCAAATACTGTGTGTCATGGTTACAACCAATTAGAATGCAACAAATGTTTTATTACACAATAAGAATTAAACACACTGCTTTTGTATTATTAGATAATTAATGACGTCGCATTCGTGGTAATTAGTATTCTCTTACGTTTGCTTATTGAACTCTATTTTCTTAATAATCACATACTTAACTTGGCTTAAACCAAACATAATATGTAGTAATTAGTAAATCACCACTTACTTTTATATTTTTACTTTTCAATAGTTTTTTATAAGATATTATGTTCAAATATTACGTCAAAATACTCGTATATTCACGTTAAGCTTTTAATACTCGTATATTAATTTTATAATTTTATATATTTCGAACAAAACAAAGCTTTTGTCAATCATTTTTTAGGTATTTTCAACAATCTCAAGCCGCCCAATATTTAATTATTGGCCAACTACATTTCAGCATATTTTTAATTTAATTTGTGTAAAATTATTTAAGAAGTTATCAAGTGTCACAGTTGGAAAAATAAATAACTATTTAGATATTCAAACATTCCAATAATGTCATAATTTGTTTGTATAGATAATTCCAATAAACATTATTTTTTCAAATACCAATGGTGGAAAAAAAAATGCAAACTACTATAAGTTAAATTATAAATATATTGTTATGAAACATCACAATCATATTAAGTGTAAAATACTATATAGTAATGGAAAATATTAAAATATTAGTTAAGTGGATGTGTTGGTCGAGTACTGGTTCAAAGCTCACTCGGTTCAAGAGGATCGAAGGAGATTAAATGATTGGTTATTTACATAACATGGTCGTCCATATTTTGACATAATTACACATATCTCTCTTTTAAATCATATACTAATATTATTGAATAGTTTATGTTACTATTATTGTTGAATTCAATGTTCATTGTTGAGATAAAACAAAAACAAAGCAAGTATATTATATAATATAATACATGTTGATTTATTTTTCTTATTGATTTTTTACAAAGTGTTCTTATAATTATAGTCTACTTGTGTAAAAACGTATTATTTAACTCGTTAAATGTTCAATGGATACTCTACCATACATTTAATTAATCACGTGCATAATAGAGTTATCTTTTAATGAGAATATTCAGTTAAATTCTCATTTGTTTTTCTAAAGAATTGACAACTTACTTAAACTATAAGCTATTTATAGTATTTCTAAATATAGAAAGTTATTGGTCTTAATTGCTTTGACATTATGGTTATTCTCAAAAGAGATATACTCCACTAAAAAATCAAAACTATAGTACTTAAAAGGACCAAAAGCCTTTTGATTTATTCTTTATATATTTTTTATATAATATAATATGTATATTTTTCTATTAAGATGT
This sequence comes from Leavenworthia alabamica, assembly GCA_000411055.1. Classification (NCBI taxonomy): domain Eukaryota; kingdom Viridiplantae; phylum Streptophyta; class Magnoliopsida; order Brassicales; family Brassicaceae; genus Leavenworthia; species Leavenworthia alabamica. Next base: position 71,340 of record KE156801.1, read on the forward strand.
ACATTACAAGTAACATGCATATACATATAAAACCTTTAATTTGATTAATTTTTGTTTAAAAATATACAAAAAGTTTTGGTCCGAAATCCATCATTTTAAAATCGGAAACCAAAACGTCGTCGTAATTAAATAAAAAATAAACAAATTGTAACCATATTTATATTTTTGGTAAGCATTATTCACAATTTTAATGTACATAAAAAAAAGTAGTGTATGAATGAGAAACAAATAGTGTAAAAGATTCTATACTTATTCTAGAAACAAAACACAACCGTTTTAAATTGCTAAAATGACGTCAACTCTGTCTTTATGTAATTAAAACTATTCAGATCATCTTCTTTTTGTCTTCTTCGTCATACTTTCAAACTTCACGCACTTGGATAAATTAAAAATTAATTCTCTTTCAATTCTCATATAAACACTCAAAAACACAAAAAACAAATAAAAAATTTAATATCTTTAGAGAAGAAGAAGAAGAGAAGAGCCACTATCTCCTCCACTTCTTTCTTTGTCAGACTTTTAAAACAAAAAGAAAAAAGTGGCTTAAAAAAGTGATAAATTACAATACAACTTGGTGAAGAAGAAGAAGAGATTTTGCAGTTCATATAAACACAGTACAGAGAAAATTGTCAGTTTTATGTTTTTTTTTTTACTATTTTCATGATTTATCAAAAAAAATTGAAAATTTCTTAGGTGTTATGAGTATCTAAGCTTGAATCTGCTCTTTAAAAACCCAGAAAAAAAAATCTGTAATTTGTTGAATTTTTCGTTCTTATGAAAGTTTCAACGGTTTTTTAAATGAATAAAAAAGTCTTTTTTTTCAATCTGTGAAGGTTTGATGAGTTTTTTTATCTGGATTAATTGGGGAATATAGGGTTATTTAAGAGATGGAGAGGCTTTGAGACTTGTTCAGAGTATGAAGATGAACATGAAGAACTTTTTAAAGAAACTTCATATAACACAGAATCAATCAGATGAAGCTGAAGGATCAATTTCAAAATCTAGAAGCAATAATGATAAGTCAAGTGATGTATCATCATCATCATCAACTCCAGATTCATCATCAAGAAACTCTGAAATCAAACCCTTTTCTGGTTTATCTAATTGGTTAACTTCTGTTAGTCATAAGAAAAGTTCAAGTCCACCAAGTTCTTTAAATGTTAAGAACAGAGTCACTGAAGCTAATAGTGAGGTCATAGAACATGGTGATGATGATTCTGTTGTTGTTACTAGTTTAGAATCTGTGGAGCAACATCAAGATTTAGGTTTGAGTAATTCAAAGGATCCAGAGGTTGAAGAAGAGTATCAAATACAGTTAGCTTTAGAGTTAAGTGCTAAAGAAGATCCTGAAGCTACTCAGATTGAAGCTATTAAACAGTTTAGTTTAGGTTCTTGTGCTCCTGAGAATTCTCCAGCTGAACTCATTGCGTATCGTTACTGGGTAAAGCACTTTATTCAATAAGAATTGAAACATTTTGTTTATGTTTTATCTTCTATTGATCAGCTTGGTGTTGTGTTTTACAGAACTACAATTGTCTTGGCTACGATGACAAGATCTTGGATGGTTTTTATGACTTATATGGAGTGTTGAATGCATCTTCTTCATCAGAAAGAATACCTCCATTACTCGATCTTCAAGGTACACCGGTTTCAGACGGTGAGACATGGGAAGCTGTTCTTGTGAACAGAAGTGGAGACTCGAATCTTTTAAGACTTGAACAGATGGTTCTTGATATAGCTGCTAAATCAAGATTAGTTTCTTCCTCTGGTTTTGTTAATAGTGAATTGGTAAAGAAACTAGCTATTTTGGTTGGAGATTATATGGGTGGACCAGTCGTGGACCCGAATAGTATGTTAAGAGCTTGGAGAAGTCTTAGCTATAGTTTGAAAGCAACTCTTGGAAGTATGGTTTTGCCACTTGGTTCTTTAACTATTGGATTGGCTCGTCACCGTGCCTTGTTATTCAAAGTATGTAGTTTGGCTTCTCTTCTTACTTCTTTGGCTTCTCTTCTTACTTATTTTGTTTTTTTCTCTTCTTACTGTGTAGGTTTTGTGTGATAGCGCTGGTGTTCCTTGTCGGATAGTGAAAGGACAACAATATACTGGTTCTGAGGATGTGGCAATGAACTTTATTAAAGCAGATGATGGCAGGTAAATCCACCCCTGCCTAGGCTTATGTGTATACTTGGTCTTTGCTATGTTATCTTCTCCTGAAGCTAATGTTGAGACTTGATGAAAGAAACTTTTAGTTATATACAATACAATTGTTGAATTTTCAGGGAGTACATTGTTGATCTTATGGGAGATCCCGGCACGCTTATTCCTGCCGATGCAGCTGGACTACAAATAGACTATGATGAATCTGCCTATTCCCCTAGTCCCATAGACAATGATTCATTTCAGGCAGCTTCTTCCAGTAATGGGATTGAGAACTCATTTGAAGATAATGTAGAGTTTCAGACAAGGGAACATAATTCTAGTACCAAGAGAAACCAATCCAGAGAAGATGTGAGAAATCAAACTAATGTTGAAAAGGCTCCAGTTCATAATTTCTCTAACAGGCCTATTCATTCATTCACACATGTGAGATCACCTTCTTGGACTGAAGGTGTTAGCTCTCCAGCTGTGCAGAGAATGAAAGTTAAAGATGTTTCACAATATATGATTGATGCTGCTAAAGAGAATCCACAGTTAGCTCAGAAGCTTCATGATGTATTACTTGAAAGCGGTGTTGTAGCTCCTCCGAATTTGTTTTCCGAAGTTTATCCTCAGCAATTGGAGACAACCATTGAAAGCAAAAGCCTGAGTGAAGCCAAGAAAGATAAAGGAAAACATTTAGAAACAGCTGAGCAAGGAAGACAACAAAATGATCTTGGTCGAGTTCGGTTTTTGCCTCCATTACCAAGAGTTCAGTCTAAAGCAAATATATCTGATCAACATGATAATGGAAAAGTTATTAGTCAATCTGATTCTTCAAATTCTGAAGTATCTTCAACAGAATATGTCAGAACTGTTCCTGCTGCTGTAGCTGCCGCGGCTGTTGTTGCATCTTCAATGGTTGCTGTTGCTGCTGCCAAGTCAGCAAATACAGACTCTTCAACCGTAGAACTTCCTGCA
>KE156801.1:77352-148798 GCA_000411055.1 Leavenworthia alabamica
ATCTGTTGTGGTTTTAGTGTTTGCCATTTTTTGTTGTTGTTTTAGGTTTTGGTTTGTGAATTTTGAGTTGTGAGTTTGATGTTTTTATAGAGTTTTGTGATTATTTGCTTTCCATTGATTTTTTATTTATTTTTTGGATGATGCTTGATGCCTTTTCTTTGGATACCATTCATGGCTTTTAAATTTGAATTAACTAAATATATATTTTTTTCTATTTTTATGAGTTAATTGCATAATATTCTCTTTGTTTCTAATATGTTTATGTTTAAGATTTTTTACACATGTATTATTAAAACTTTTAACTCATCATTACATTTTTTGTTTCCTTAGATAAAATTTTTTTCCTAAAAAAATATACTAATCATCAAATTTTAAAATAAAATAAAATAAATAACATCAATCTTTTAAAAACAAAAAATATATATCATTATAAACAGAGAAAATCATATATTTTATTTTAAGTCCAACTAATATTTGTGTTTTTTCCTGACTAATTACACATGTACATATTTATCAGGGTAAATTTTAAAAATACCACAAAATTAACTTAAATTTTTACAAATACCATTAAAATTTATTTAAGACATAATTATCATTTAATAACTTAATTCAATTAAAAATTAGATTATATTTTTGAGAAATCACACAAAACACAAACAATAAATACTAAATCTAATCACTAAATATTCAATCCAAATAATAAAAAACTAAACACAATCACTAAATACTCAGCCCTAACATTAAATTAAAAATATGATTTTAATAAAAAATAGTATTTATATATGATTAAAGAAAATAATGTAATTTTATCCCATAAATTATAAATAATGGTATTACAAAGAATTACCTCCCTTTTCTTATTATTAATTTTATTTTATAATTATGAATTTGTTGATAATAGTTTCAATAGTAGAGTTAAATAATGTAAATCTTCAAAAATCGTAAAGCTAAAGGTTACACAGTTTTTATCTATAAATAATACACGATATGTTGCTTTATTAATTCTTCAATTTTATTAGTATAGTTATGTAATGTTAGATATATAATATTATTATATTATTACATAGTGCGTATCAGAATACATAATATATTCTTGCTTACACGTCAATCTCAGTGGAGAATCTGAAATTACAAGTGGGAGATAAATTAAGATATTTATATTGGAAATAGTTTGTCTTTTAGGATATTTATTGAACCATTTCTATCATCATTTTATATTTTTGTGAATGTTTTCTGGAAAAAGTTAGATATTTATACCATGTCTAATTACTTTCAGATTTTATTGTTTGGTATATAATGGATCTAAAAATGGGCTTTTAAGCCATTTAATTGGGCTTCATAGTGGATCTTCTAATAAGTCTATATAACTCAAAAGAAGAACCTCGTACTAAATAATAAACGTAAATTTATTCATATATCAAAACCAAGATTTTAATCAACGGCCACGATGAGGGCAAAAAGTAACAACATAGTTAGCTTTCGTACACGTGGCAATGCTAGTGGGGTCATCATAGGCATATGAGTAGGCTTTAGGACAAGCTACTTTGAAGATCTTAGAGTAAGCCGTGGGCTTACATGACTGCGGGTTACCGAACANCAGTCTCCAGTGGCGCAACGACCATGTCCGGATCTATCAAATGAGCAACCGTGACGTCCCCAAAAACGACCGGACCAAAGAGATGGAAGTTGGAGAGTGTAAGCTCTGTTAGGGGATAGTTTAAAACCGCCGCCGGCAAGTAAGGGTTGACCGGAACTAGGTTGGATCCCAGGCCAGACTGTGTATGTGCACTTGTTGTAAAATATCACCGTTGAAGCTTGTTCATAACAAATAAAAGTAAAGTTAGTTAAACTTAGACCTAAATGTGACTAGTTTGGTTTGATGTGCTTCAAAGATCTGAGACTAAAATATGAATACCTGAAGAGTGGGAGAGAAGAAGAAGTAAAGCAATGGGGAAAAGAGATATTGAAGAAGCCATTGATGGTTCTTCAGATTGTGAAGAACTGTGAAGCTACTTCTCATTGCTTTTGGAGATTTTCTCTTTATAGAGAGAAAAATGCATGCCGGTGACTTTTTTTTTAATTTTTATTAGGGTTTATAAACTATTAAAATTGTTATTTATTTGTAATAATATTTCTCTGATAACAATAAACCAAATTATCATCCTTTAAGTATAGAATTGTTCTTTCAAAGTCTACAAACCTTATTTTTCAAATTTTAAAACTCATTTTGTTTCATTACGTGTTTGTGTTGTTATTTTCAACTCTCTATTTAAATAATGTACATTTTATACGTAAAGGGTTTAAAAGAGAAAATGTGTGTTTGGGGAATGAAGTAGTGACAAAACTTATCTCACTTCTCGAGAGTTGTCAGAAAATTTCGAAATAATTATATTATGCATCATATCATATTAATAATTTAATATTTATCGTTTTTAAAAAATTACATTTCTATTTTATTGCTAGTTTAAATTTTAAAATTAATACTTATTCACGTGAAGTTTTGGATTCACGTGACAGGGAAAGGAATCTAGCTATGAAGCACTAAGATTTAAATCTAGAGTTTTGGTTTTACAAAAAAACAAAAATTTTACTGTTAAAAGAAAACTATACTTTTATATCAGTCTTTATCATAATACACATAAAAAGATGCTCCACGAATACAGTGTTTTGAAGGCTCTTCAAACGAAGTAAGAACATGGATCGAATCAAAGAGAAATTAACAATAGCATAAATAAATCTGAAAGTTTTACGAAATATCTAGGAAAACTCATGTTTTAATGTCATAACAAAGGTATATAGGTGATAAGAAAAGAACCATAATAGTCACTTTAAAATAAAAAAGAATAAAAAAGTATTTAGTTAAATGTGATTCTAAACAAAGTTTATATATAAATATAGTAACACAGCAAAATTTATTTATACTGTATAATAGGGTTCAATACTCTTTTTGTTTCATAATATTTGATTTTGTATTTTTTACATACAAAATTAAAAAAATTTAAAAATCCTTATTTCAATTATATATTTACACAATTTTTTATATAATTAATATCTTTTAATTATCTATTTAATATTTGTTAATTTTATTTTAATTTATAATTTTATTAAATAATAATAAAAATTAAATATTTTAAAACATTTAAAACATTTAAAAATTAAAAAATCAATTATTACGAAAAAGAAGCAGTAATAAAGAGTTGGAGCTTTCTAATACAAAACTTGACCAAATTATAATGAAAATGTAACATCAAAATACCAAACTGAACATAGTTTAAAATGAAATGATTCAAGAGAGTTCACAACAACATAGCTTAAACAGACAATAACTGGGTCTTGATGATCTACATAAACCAGTTTAATTTATTTATGTCTTAAATAATACTTAAACAAATACCATAATCAGTTTCTATAAGCAATGAACAAACCCCATTTCTGTTCACCACTTAAGCTCCTGTGTAGCTTTGAGTTCCACCCACCTACAATGTCTTCATAATCCTCTTTTGAGAAGTCACTTATGAACTCATCCTTCTCCTTCTCCACTGCGTCCAGCTCTCGTTTCAAGACTCTTATGAACTGGAAAAAAAGTAAATAGCAAATTAGTTTACTAAGCCATATAGAGTTTATGTACAGAAGCTTCTCTTACTTGATCGGTTCGGTCTTCTGCAATTACATCATTGAATCCAGCATCTCTCAGCATCTGTTGAATCAAGTGAGTTTTACGCGATTATAGTTAGCCCTGAGCAAGAAAAAAGAGACAGGTTCTATCTCTATATACCTGACCATATGCTTGTACATCATGAAGATCATAACCTCGTTGCTTAATGTAGTTTGCGAAATCCAGAGATGGGGTTTTATGGCTTCTACAGTAATCAGTGATGAGAACTTTCCCTCCTGGCTTTAACCATTTGTAGAATGTTCTGAACAATGCTGGCTTGTCCTGCGAGTAAGAACCCGAAATTACCGAGATATTTCCAAAGGGAATAAGAAAAAGGAGAAGGTTATACTTGGATATGGAGAATGGTGTCTCTACTGTAAATAACATCAAAGGTGTTTTCTGAATACTCTTTCTTGGTGCAATCAGCTACTTCGAATTCTACAGAGCATTTCAATCCTATTGCGTGTTCAAGTGCAAATGAGATCATGTTTACAGATAGATCAATGCCTACAACATCCACATCAAAGTTCTCAGCCATGTAGAAGTCTCCTCCTCCAATTCCACATCCAACATCTAGAACCTTCTGACCGGGTTTCAGATCCAACATATCCACAAATTCTTTTGTTGTCTCTACATTAAAGATCACAACAAATTCATCAATACTGCAAAGTTGATAAAAACTCAATGACTAAAGAGCTTACCGAGTCCTCCGGTGCTAACAAACCCTTTTCCAAAGACACGCTCGTAGCGTAAAATACCATTAGACTTATACTGGACATTGTCCAAGAACCGTTGGAAGCCCCTATCATTATCCGAACTAACTTTCTGCCAAATCCAGCATATCTGAAAATTTTGGAAAAGTGTTAATATGAATCTGCTCTCATATGAGAAATACTATCAGAGGTTTGGTAAAACATGAAAGAGGTATGTTACTTGGTTCTGGTTCTTTTTGTTTCTCACATAAGCTCCAATACATTTACAGCTAACCAAAGACAGTTCGTATGAATTCCCATAATCATCATCCATATGGCATTCTTTGAAAAGCTGAAAGAAATTCATGAAGCAGAGTTCAAAATAATTGTCTAGAAACAGAAGAACTTGAGGAGGAATCTATAGATAGCATACCTTTGTGTAAAATTTGGGTTCACGGTAGTGTGTTGGGTTGTACTTGCGCTTGTTATCACCAGACCGATGGAAGCAAGACTCACGAAAGAAAATATACCCTCCAACCTTTGTCCATTGTAACATCCTTCTCGCCAAATCTTCAACCTGCAATTTCATGAAAAGACATTAACTTTGTTAATGTATATAAATGACTGACTATTTGAAGATAAAAAAAAACACTCTTGATAAAGTTAAATATGGACAGAGGATTAATATTTCTAACACATGGTTAAGTGAAGCTAAGATGCTTTATGGTTCCATTTTGCCATTCTAAATACTAAGAGGCTTACGATCTTTGTATGGCATAATACTAATCCCAAAAGCCTTTCTAGGAATTACTATATGCGGATAGTCTAAGTATGTTCTGTTCTGAAGTGGTTCCTTAAATGGTTACCTCTTTATCGGAGAGATACATTAGCAGCCAGTTGGAGAATATCAGATCCATAGAGTCATTTGGAAACTTCATATCCGGAGATGTGACATCAGCACACATAAATTTGACGTTCTTGTAGTGCCCATTGATGTTTTCATTCTACAGATAAAGACTCTCATGAGGTGGGGAAAAAAAGAACGAGTACTGTAAGTAGCTAGAAATAACAAGCATGGGGATGAATCTCACCTTTTTGATAACACTATCAATGAAGTCAACCGCAATGAGCTGACCAGCCTTCTGAGCTAAATTAGTAGTGAAACGACCAATACCAGCACCAAACTCTAACACTGTTTTCCCTTCAATCGTTGGAAGAAGAGCAAGTATCTAGCACATACACACACACACACAATTTAAGCCTTGAAAGCTTTAGTTCATAAGTTCATGACACAATGTGAAAAAGCTTTCAATGTGAAAACAGAGTAAACAAGGCATATTGAGACTCGAACTGATCTGAAAAGTAAAGATAATAAACCTCAGGTCGTTCTTCTTTGTCGAGGTCAGCAGCTTTGGAATCAAGCATCATGGCTTCAACACTCAATCCCACAGAGTGTTCTTTCCAATAATTCTTTTGGATTTCACGTTCTTCGCCTGCCAAATAGATTCAAATCATCAAATCAATCAACAAATCTACAGCCATTATCAAAATCAATCCTGATCGAATCAATACAGACACTTATCAGAAACCTTCACAGTTTCATCGTGATTCACGTCGTATAGAAGCTACTAACTCACCATACGAAGCCATTTCTGTGAGGATATGACTCGGAATTTAAAAAAAAAAACGAAACAATGGCTATGATCCTTCGATAGCGAGTCTAGATCTCGAAAAGCTTCTCGATCTGCAGTTGTGAAGCCTACCCTTTGATTGCATCAAATCCAACTTCTCTCGATGCTTCTCTCTCGACTGAGCTCTCTTCACTGGATCAGTGAGCGCTTAATTACATCATAATTTCGGTTTACGTATTGTCTCCGGTTATTAATCGGTTTAACCGAACCGAAGATATTTCTCTTTCATGGATCTGAAATTCGAACACGAGTGAGATTGCGGAGGGACGTTGTTGGGCGGGCCCATTAGGAGAATCTAGTGTGTCGTTACGTGCATACACATGGCATCTTCTCTGCCGTTAGATTTGCTTTGTTCACATGTTAATGACGAAAATAGAGTTGTGTCCCACGATAATTATGACAGGCTTCGTATTTTATTTTCCTTAATTTCCTTAATTATAAGCAGAACATTATTTCTATATTTTTTTTCTACTTTACAAGAAAATTTATTTTTAGTTCTGTAATATATTAGACTACAGTCATTTATTATTATTTTTCTTATATTTAAGAAAAAAAACTAAAATGGTATGAAGTTATTATAGTTTTTTTTCGAACACGTTTTTGAGTTTAAAGAAGATAAAAAAACGTTGTTTTGAGCTAGATTTTTTTCATGTGTTGAGAATATATTACCTCCACGGAATTATATGAAATTGTTATACCTAACTCCATAAGATTATATATTATGGTTGGAATGTAGCTAAAAAATCAAGGTTTCTATATTTATGTTTAATAACATGTCTCTCTATCAAAAGCTAAATTACCATTTTCCTTATTTAATTATATGAAATAAAAAAAAAAACTAAATTACATAACCGATGAATTATTAAAGAGGGATACTGGAGAAGAGATAGAGAGAGAGAGACAATTGAGAAAAAACTTAACTTATAAAGTCACTATATAATATATTAACTAGCTTAAATTTAATAGCAAATTAAACAGATAATCTCATATGATAGCGAATTTTTTGACCAAATAAATAAATAAATAACAGTGTCAATTTATCCAACATATACATATTTCACGTTGATCAACTGAAATGTATATGAAAAGATCATGTAGAGAATGTTAAAGGAAGAAAAAAACATGAGTAGGACGAACATGTGAATGTTAAACATGTAATTAAATTTATTACTGTGTTGGATAAAATATAAATTCTTAATTATGAGCAATTGTATGAAATTAAAAGCAGAATCTGAGAGCTTACATAAGTTTTTGGAGACAGAAGAAGAGATGGTGCCATTAGTGTGACTATGAGCCATTGACTATGACAAGATCGAAGAATGAACAAAAAAAAAAAGAGTTTTAGGGTTTCTTGTGTTGTGGCTCTTAATGGTGTTGTTTCTTATGTTCTTCTTATCATTATATAGAGGAAAATGTTATTATTATTTTTTATTTTTATTTTTAAATATTATTTTGGTTGGAGAAAGAAATACTTCACTTACTATTTATATTTTCTTATGATAATAATTACAATACTATTATATAATAAATGTCCACTATGATTTTTGGTACTAACAATTTATAACTCATTTACCACAACAAGACCTTATATAATTGAAATAGCAAGTTGTTAAATATTTTTTTAAATTATGTGTGATAATATTCACACACATATATTTTATATAATAATTTGTGTATTTTTAATATTTATTATATATTCAAAGGGAATATTATTCTTGATAAATATTTCATTAAGATTAGTATTGTTTTTGTTTTATTTTACCCAATAGACTTAATTAGGTGATCTTTCCCACGTGAAATTTATGCAGAACAATTTAACAAACAAACAAAAACTCATGCTGAACAAATATTTTCACAAAAAAGACAATAAAACTATATTTTAATCAAAAATAATATTGATTACTAATGTAATAGAAATGTATATATTAACTAAATTCCTAATTTTATTAATTTTATTAACTAAATTCCTAAATTCCTACTTTAAAAACTAATTTTATTATACCTCAAATCTCATTTTCCTTTACTCAATTTCTTCCTATTTAATTTATTTATTCTCTTTTAAATTTCTATTGTTCCTCCAATGATCACCCATTATTCATTTAGCTCTTCATGTAATTTATTTTTGTTTATTAATAATTTATGTATGTGTATATAAATACGTATAACTTCTTCTTCCTTTTTGATAGCTTTACGTAGAGCTTCTTCTAAACTTATTTTTCTCAAATAAAAAACATATGATAGTTAATAAAACTAAACATACGACCGTTATATAAATATATTATCCAATATATAAATTAAGTTTTGGAACATATCATTCTGATTGGTACATTCAGATCCTATTTTTCCATAGATTCTGAATTATTTAGATTCACAAATCATTTTTATTTTATTTTTATTCAAGTTGGATTCAGTGAATAATTAAAATGGCCCACTTTAAAACAATTTCAATAATGAAATATGAGAGGGGTATAAAAGTAAATAAAACAAAACAAAACACAGTTTAAGTAAACAGTTAATAGTCTTTGAGAAGTAGCGAACAGACAGTGATCCCAAGATGCTCCGAATGGCCAACTTTTGTAATGAATCTTTTTATCCAATGGCTCACAGCCACATCCTCCTTCCTTTTTTAAAACATTTTTATTTTTATGATTGTGATTAGTAATATTATTACTACCAAACGATTTAATCACTATATACAAAAGTATAAATACATTTAAAAATTATAAAATTGTAAAAAGAATAATTTAAATTAGTAGAATAATTAAATAGTTTAATTACAACTCATGACCACATAAAACAATATGCTGATATGTTATGAGATATTTTTTTTCTGCAAAATTATTCTATTAATTAATTGTGGACAATTGCAATAAATTAAAACAAATATTTCAACAAATATTTAAAAAGTAGACAATATTAAATACTTAATTATGTCTACAAATTAGATAAACCTTTATAATAAATTGCAAGATTAACTAGCTAATAAACTTAGGGGTGTTATTGGATTAAGATTTAAAATGATTGTATTGTATTTTACTTTAAAAAGTATTTCAAAATACTACCTAAAATGATGGTATTTTGATTACTCATGTTTTAGAAAAAAATACAAAAAAATACATTGAAATCTAAATGTAAATAACTTAAATCAATATTGAATAACACTTGATTTTAATGTATTTTGAAATCAGTAATCAAATGTTTAATCCAATAACAATGTATTTTATTGTACTTTTCTAAATACATAATTGAATAACACATGATTTGATTGTATTTTAAAAATACAATAAAATCTATTAAAATACAAAATTGAATAATCCCACCTTACAAATACATATAAAATCAAATTTTAGTTGTGTGTTACAAATTACAATTTCATAACTAGGAAAACAATTATTTTATTAAATAATTTATATTTTCCATAACCATTATTAGTCTATTATCAATATAATTTCAATAATATCAGCCTTATATTATGTAAAGAATAATTTTGAATATTCATGATTAAGACCTAAATGTCTTTTCCTTGCATCGCTTTTGAAGATTCTAAATTAACATTGTCCATTAGGGTTAGGGAGATCCCACAAAATTGATCAAGAACAAAAGAGGAAGGTGATCTTACCAAAAGCTAAAATAAAATGTGGTGAAAAAGGATATTAAACAAACCACTTGACACTACTAAGATTCATGTTATGGACCACACAACTTATTGATCTTATTTTATCTCAATTTATAAAAAAATGAGCAAAACTAATTAATTGAATTTCCGGTTTGATAGCTTAACCGGTATGTGATTGCTACTCCAAGTGGAACAAACCATCAATTCACAATTTATATTGTTTTGATTAATTTGTATGAGAAGAAGTTGTTTAATTTTAAAAATAAATTCATCAAAGCAATTTGATATTTATTTTTTCCATATCTGGTATTTCTTACGAATATGCTATTTTAGTATATAAAATATTTAATTTTATAGTGATTAAGACTTAATTACATATTAGTAATTTCTAGTCTTTGGTCACACAATATAAACAAATACATATCAGATAATAAAAATATAATTAAAACTGGACAGAAATTATATATTAGAAAGTCAAGAAAAAAATCTATTTCATATTTCTACAAATAATATATTTTAATTTGTAATGAGAAAGGACTATTTATATTAGTTAAAAGTTCCACATATTAGGGTATGCATAACTATATTAACTTAATAATGAGATTTAGGATTTAACAACAAATTCTTAATCCCAGTAGTGAGTCTATTATTGTCACTTACCCAACGGATCGGATCGGCAAAATCTAAAATAGATCAGATTCAAATTAATCGGATATGATGAATAAGTTAATCGGTACAATTTTATTTCTCATTCGAATTTCGGATCGAATCATATAGGTTTAAAATAATCAATTTATTCGATTTATTTAGATTGTTCGGATTATTCGGATTAAAATATGTTAAATTTTTATTATTTTGGGTCATGATTTATGAATATACTATACAAGTTACATAAACAAAAAGATTTGAAAGCATGTATTAATATAATAAAACATTTTAAAATATACAGTTGGTTTTATTCAACTTAAATAACTTGGTCAGAGAAAATATGGGTTTTGCATATAAATATAATGTGATTCTTTATATATACTATAGATATAATTTTTGTTATCTCATGATGATTGATGTTTCTATTAGTTTAGTGATCTTTAGGGCTCATTTAAGCCCAATACATTTGACCCAATATTAGACTATGGAATCAGCCCTTTAATTAAGTGAATTTAGATATCACTTTTTTTTTTTTACAAAAATGATATAGATATCTAGGATTAAAACTATTCTCAAAAGAATTATTGTTATTATATATGTCAAATAAAATGGATAATCTTTATTTTAAAATATTAATTACCATCTAATGAGAGTTCATACAATTCTGTCACAAGATTTTATAAAAAAAATAGAATTTTAGATTTTTTCCCCTGATTACATTTGTCATTTTTTTTTGTTATTACAATTCTCAAATAAAATGGATAATCTATGAATAATCCTTATCTTAAAATATTCATTACCATTAAGAGTTCATACAAATTTGTCACAAGATTTTATAGAAATGTAGAATTATATATTTTTTTTTCCTTGATTAATTTAGTGTAAATTAACATGCACTTAAACCACATAACATAGATAAGATCAAAACAAATCATAAAAAAATAGTAAATATAATCAGCAACTTTAGTAACAAATCTCACCTACATAATTAACCCTAAAAAAAACATTTACATATATTACTCTTATTTATATAAAAACACATCAACACAAACAAAACTTCAATAAAATTTACAAATAAAAAAATGGAGATTATCAAATTTCTTACCCTAATTGTAATCTTCATCGTCCTCTTCTCCAACGAAGCCACGGGACAAGTCCAAGACGTTAAGTCTTGTCTTACAAAACTGATCCCTTGTCAGCCGTTTATACACACGGTGACTCCACCTCCTCCGGCGTCATGTTGTGGACCGATGAAAGAGATCTTTCAGAAAGAAGCTCAATGTTTATGCACTGTTTTTAACAATCCTGATATACTCGTAAAGATCAACATTACTAAAGAACATGCTCTAGATCTTCCCAAGGCATGTGGACTTAACCCTGATGTTTCACTTTGTGACAAAAAAACTATACGTGAGTTTTTATTATTATTATTATATTATTATATATATATTATTAAATAATTGATTAATATGTAAATAACGTTTTTTCATATGTTTTATTTTTTTGTTTATGAAGCTGCACCTACTGTGACACCGGCACCAGCCAATGGTATGTACTCATCGGAATTTAAAATTTTAATATTAAAAAATTTAGTATTAAATTATTTATGTTTTATTAAATTAATTGATGTGTGGTTTTGTCATTGAACAGGAACCTCTTCTGCTTCAACTATTAGTTTCAACGGAGTTAGCTTTATGTCAGCTTTTGTGGCATTAATCTTGTTTTGATTATGTCATTTTTTGTCTGTGTTTTTGTTGTCATCATTTTATATGTATCTGTTTAAGTATTTTCAGTATTGATACGAAAATTAATGACTTAGTTTCGACCAACCCTAGCTAAATTCACCAATTCATATTACAATGATGTCACCAAATCCCATCTCATCTTCTAAAAATAGTTAACTCATCAAACAAAGTAAATAATATAATATTTAAATAAAACAAAGCTTTGTATGATTGTATATAAATATCTTATAGAATAAAACCAAAAAGAATATATATTGAAGGAATTAAAATATTTATACACGATATGAAAAAATAAATATAAAAATTGGTGATCTTTTAGTACCGTGTTTATGTTGTGTGTCATAAAAAATCTAGATAAACTGAGTTATCCAATTGCTTTCATATTATCCACACGCTCCTTTGAAGCACGTGTATCTCACTCTTCTTCTTATATCCGTGTACATATGAACTTGGACCTGGGTTAATTGACAACAAACAAATTTAACCGAAGAAACCGAACAAGTCAAATCAATAACCGGAATCTAAATTCCATTAACCGAACAAAAAATCTAATCGACCAAAATAAAATAAATTGCCACGTCACTTAAAGCGCGTGTGAAATTATATAAATATGTTCTCCAAAGTCCAAATCTAATCATCTTCTTCCTTGATCAACTCGTTGCTCTTCTTCTCAATAAGAATGACAGGAATCTATATGTCTCTATATATCTCAAACTTTTCAAATCTCAACTCACAATTATCTCCGACCAATATCATTCCGACAACACCGATTAATAATGTCATCTCTTTGGTTTCTCGAACCGGACGTGATTTACAACGTTACAATAACACAGTCACAGGCTATCGTCAAGTTGTCGGGTACGTCTCAATTTCTGATTTTTAGCAAAACCCTAATTTTAATTTTCCAATTTCAATAAACTGAGATTTGTATTCAAAAACTATTGCAGATGTGTACCGTACAGATACAATAAAGATAGAAATGGTGAAATTGAAGTGTTATTGATAAGTGCACAGAAGAAAAGTAAAGGAATGTTATTACCAAAAGGTGGTTGGGAGATTGATGAATCAATGGAAGAAGCAGCTTTAAGAGAAACTATTGAAGAAGCTGGTGTTACAGGTCAACTTGAAGAAACACTTGGGAAATGGCAATATAAAAGCAATAGACATTGTATGATTCATGATTCTTATATGTTTCCTTTGCTTGTTACTGAGCAGTTTGAGTTATGGCCTGAAGCTGATATTAGACAACGTAAATGGGTTTGTTTGTCTGAAGCAATGGAGTTGTGTCAGAACTTGTGGATGAGAGAAGCTTTGGTTGCTTTTATTAATCGGAATTCGGAAATGTCAAACTCACCAAAGATAATGCCACGTCAGCACAGGCATTATTTTTAGTCTTTTGATTTAATTTTATATTCTTTTTCTAGTTTATGATTCATTAATTTGTTAAATTATTATATTAGGTAAATATGAAATGTTTTGTTTTTTTACAATTAATAATTATGTATATAGAAAATTAAAAATAAAAATGGATTGATGATCTTATACAACTTAAATAGACTTATCTCAGTTTTGATTCATTCTTAAGGTTTGCTGAGTTATATAACTAAGGATCAGCAAATGATACAAAAAAAGTTTTACTACAAATCTGTTCTAAGAGAATAAATAAATCACAACACAGTGTTACATTAATGGGTCAAACCCACCCACGCACCCATGACCCAACCCCATCAAACGGGTTTCATTTTCTTAAGCAGAGATGGGCTCATAAGGGTATGAAAGCCAAGGGTGTTTCAAAGCCTCTGATGCAGAAGGACGTTTCTTTGGGTTTATCTCAAGAAGATGAGCTACAAAGTCTGTGAAACCTTGGTCTCCCATTGGAAGCCTATGTCTCAACGATGTTCTTTTAGGTATCAAATACTCCAATCTATTGCTTTCCTGAAACATAATCAAAAACAATCTTCTTCATCATCATTTCAACATCAAGAGTTGCTTAGTGAGTGAGTTCTTTATCTAAGGTCTTAACCTGATTCCTCTCGTAGAGCATTCGGTTTTTTGTTAAGTATTTGTGGGAGTCACGTCCCTTTCTAAGCATTTCATTATCTATAGATCCTATGATTCCTATTACCCTTGCAAGTAAACTAGCTGGAGAATCATTCTGGAAAAGAACCTGTAAAAGTAACACAAATATCAAACAACTAAACCAGACAGTGTAACAGAACACAGTTTATGCATGTAGAACTTACGTTGCCTGTACATAGTTCAGCTAAAATGCAACCAAGAGACCACACATCAATCTTTTTATCATAAGGAAGTCCTAAAATGACTTCTGGTGCTCTATATGATCTTGATTGAACATAGGAGCATAGATGATCTGTCTCGAAACAGCTACTTCCAAGGTCAATGACTTTTATTTCACATCTGCTATAGCTTTTAACTAATATGTTCTCAGGCTTCAAATCACAGTGTATAAGTCCAAGGCCATGTAAAAATTGAAGTGCTTCAAGACATTGGATAGTGATTGACTGTACAAAACAGTTCAATAGATATTATATATGTATCGATGCTGAATGGTAATGATGAAGTAGACAAACCTGTAATCTTGGCATTGTGAAATATACTTCACCACCTGATTCTCTGTTAAATTTGTGGAATTCATATAGATTGGCCTTAAGAAGTTCACATACAATTAGCAAATGCTCCTGAACAATACAGCCACAGAAACCATTTTATGACTTCACACTTGTTCAAGAGAAAGACTCTAATCTAGAAATGAGTGTACAAGAACTTGTCACTTACCCGGTAGTAAAAGTAATCATACAATCGTAAAAGATGGTATTTGTCAGCAGGATCATGCTTGTTGACATACTTCAAAAGTTTAATCTCATCAAGACTTTGGTCAAAGAAGTCTTTGTTGTTCTTTATAATTTTTATACAAACATCCATTCCTGTTTGCAAGTCATGTGCTTGTATGGCTTTACTGAAGGCTGCTGATCCAAGGTACTCAGTGACATGGTAGCGACCAGCAATGACTGAATTTAAAACAACGTTGAAGTTCTTTTCCTCTTCGAAACCAGTCCTGATAAATATCAAACAAGTAGTAGGAAAGCAGCATTCAGCTAGAAACTATGCACAATTTTGATGTTAGAAGTTTACCTGTTTTTTCTGTGCACTATTTTGAGGTCAAAGGTTTCAAACTCTTCCTCTTGGGCTTTGATTTGTCTTACTTGCTCTTGGACTGCCGCAGCCTCTTCATCATCAAGTGCTGTTGCATGGTCATCCTCTCTTTCACTACTATCATCTTCTTTATCATCATGTTTTCTTTCTTTGCAAGCATAATTTGATAGAGAAGAAGGAGATGAGTTTACAGATTTTACGGATGTTGCATTCTTTTCTTTCGCAGAACTTCGAGAACTTGATGAATCACTACTTTTTCGTCTCCAAGTAGCAACCATATCATCTGTAGCTGTTGAAGCACTCAAACGTTCAGTGTTCCTATCTCTGTTTAAACTTTCGCGATTGCCTGACCATAATGATTTACTAGATTCTGCATGCATCAACTTCGCATCTTTTTGCGATGAGCCAAACGAGAAACCTCCATCAGTTTGGATCTTCACATGATAACTTCCCCCTGAATCATCATTTTTACTTGCTTTCTGTTTAGTTTTGTTTGATTCATCAATATGTTTCTTATCTGAGCTAGAGTAAAGCTGTTTAAACATGGATGATACAGGTTCATGATCACGGGAGTACTCAAAATCTCCCTCACTGCTACCACCAGCTAAACTTTCACGTACTTCACTGCCAAAATCAGCTGCATCACTATTAATACCCACACCAATTGACCTGACTGAATCATGCTGATCATCTTCGAGGCAAACATCATCAAGATGAGGTTTTCGTTGAACATTTAAGCCTTTCTTATTACCCAACATGTGAAGTTCATTTGTCTTAGCTACAAACCCTTGCCAAACAGGCTCATCACGCATCGAATTAAGCACATCCTCATCCATCAATTCCCCATCATATTGTGATATTGAATCATTTTTCTTGCTAACAGGATAGATTTCTGAGACAGTAAGTCTTCGGTCATTTTCTGCAGAAATAGGTTCAGAATCTTTTGCTTGGAGATACTGTTCACCAGATAAATAAGAAGCTTCTTCTGCATATGACTGATCATCCTCGTCTTTGCTTGCATCTCTTCCACTGTGATCAGGACTTTCACGGTTCGTTCCTTTCTCATGATCACTTGGATAATCAATTTCATGGGCAAGAAACCATGTTTCATCCTCAATAGGTTGTCTAACATAACCAATGTCGTCATCATCCTCATACTCATCAGAGTCCCAGTATTCATTACGATAGTCAACAGATTCACTCAAACCATCACCAATAGTAGCAAAACCAGAAACAAGATCTGATGCGTCCTCTGCTATACCCTGACTGACTGAAAGCCAGTTTCCCCCAGCAGATTTTTTCCCACCTGTATAAGTATCATAGGGAGATTAAAACTTAGTTTCACACCTCAAACTAAATTGATAAGGTTAAGGTTAAACTAAAAAGCAGAAAGTGATGCAACATGGTCCTTATAGAACCTAAAACAAAGAGCAAAGATTTGTAGATACTCTAACATGAAAAAGCCAAAATATTTAGTGACTTCTCAATGGAAACTTTGTAGTTGCATGACTACATTGTCATGTAATCTAACCTGATGAGCTAATTTCTTGTCCAATGGGAACATCCAGATATGAACCTATGAGAAGTGCCTCCTCGTCACTGATTAGCCTTGGACCTGAAACATCACGCTCAAATTTTTCTTCACAGTAAAGACCAACTGGATTGTCTTCAGACTTGAGCTTAACAGGAGGCAGCCTAGGAAACTCTTCCTTCCGAGTATCATAGAAAAGCGGAAAACCTAAACTGCTTATATTCTTGTCATCAAAAGTAGATTGAGATTTACCAAAGAATAAAGCTCTTGCAACCTCACTCTCCTGCTCTTTGATTGCAGCCCTCACATCACTCGCGTCTGCCTTCTTCTTTCCCTCTCTTTTGTCCAAGCTAGTAACTAGATTGTAACTAGTTGACGCATCCCCTTTCGAAGCTGGAAAAAGAGTCTTAACAGAACACTCTTTCAGGTTGTCTGAGGTTGTATCTACAACATCTTCAGTTCTTAAAAGAATACTCCCCATATAGCTATCTCGCTTTCGCAAATTTTCAACTAACTGATCAATCTCATTTGCTTCGTTTAATTTGGACACAGGGTTACCTTTACTAGTATTACCAGACCTTGAAGTACTCTTCTTGCCAAAGAAAACAATATCTTCACCAGTTTCCACTATCTTCTTATCAATATCAGCCAAATTCCCATGCCTAGACTGTTCCAATGCATATGAATCAACCAAACTGCTACTACTTATATCATCAACCTTTCGAGAAGGCTCCAAAGTACCATTTCCAGAAGTAAATTTATATGAAACCGCATCAGGAGCAGCAGCAGCATCACCCAAGTTTTTGGAGAATGTGAAGCTCATCTCACTTGAAACAATAGTATCCTTGTTGCTAGGTTTCTCAGCAGCCACACCATTTTCAGATTTGATTACAGACCCATTAGTGCTAGTACCACAGTCTATCTCTTTTACAATTAACTCCTTGGAGACTTCAGTATCTCGAGAACCTGATCTTCCAAGTTCAAAACCAGTATCCCTTCCATCTAGACCTTTAATTGAATCTATTCCCTCGAGATGAAGTTTCTGAAGAAACCCATTAATGTCAGAGCGGTTGTTGAGCTCATGACGCAAAGCTTCTTCTGCTTTAGAGAAACGATTCTTCTTAAGAAACTCTAAAATCCCATCAACAGAGCTTTGGTCCGTCATTATTGACCTTTAACAACATATAAAGAGAAGCACTGCATAGAAAATTCCACCAATACTGTAACCAACAGAGAAAAGATAAAAACTTTTGTTATGTAAACGAATATATAAGTCACATTAGAGAAACAAGGCCAAGAGCAGATTTTTTCCAACGAAACTCACGTTTGCTCATAAGGGGAATGATGTAGCAGATTCGAAAACCCTATAAATCCTTAGAAATCAAGCTCCAACGTGCAAATCGAAGAGCCTAGAGATCCGAAGAACAAATAAAACCCAAAATTAAGAGATGTGGATCCAACGAAAAATGAAAAATTTATGAGAAGGCGAAAAATGGGCTTACAGATTAACGAAGAAGAAGAAGGAGCTTTGAATGGATGTAATGATTTGGGACATTCACTTGGTAAATTAAAAAAAAAAATCCTAAATTTAAAAAATTAGGGTTCTTTATTTCTTTCCGATATTATTATGTGTTATCTCTTACATATATGCACGTATTACAAAAGCTGTCTTCTACGGTTCTGTCGTAATTTTAATTATATTGCTAAAACCTAAAGATTCGCAATTGTTTTGCTTTCTACAAAATTTTACGCTTTTCATTAGATGAATTTTTGTTTTCAATCTAAAGATAAATAAATTCATTTGTATCAAAAATTATCCATTCGTTGAATAGAAAAATTCTGAAAAATTAATATATATGATCTTATTTGTGGAAAAAAAATGGACAGCTGGCAGTTAAAATGGACAGCTGAATAAAATATATTAAAATTCGAAAAATAATTGCCCAGAGCTAAATGGACTACTTTAAAATGGACCCTTAGGCATGTATAAGATATTAAAACATAACATTGATGCCTATATGATAAGATATGTAGCTTCTTATATAGTTTAGTCTTTGATGCAGAAGCATCAACACTAACATATGTTATATTTGATAATCTTGTGAAGTAGCTAACAAAGTAGTCAATATATAGAATGAAGTGATAGAGATCATATTGATATTGGTTTGTTCTTCAGATGAATACTCAGTTTTAAGCAAAGTCTCCACTTGTGTATGAGCTTCCACAATATTTGTTCTTAATATATAAATAAACATATATATTTGGAT
Organism: Leavenworthia alabamica; assembly: GCA_000411055.1. NCBI lineage: Eukaryota > Viridiplantae > Streptophyta > Magnoliopsida > Brassicales > Brassicaceae > Leavenworthia > Leavenworthia alabamica. The sequence continues at coordinate 96,372 of KE156801.1, forward strand.
CGTTGAATATATATACACTTTTCATAGGGTTTTGAGAAACTGGACTTACTTGATTGGTTTGAATAGTATGATCCTTGTTGATGGGTTTTGTAAATAGAGTTTCATTTTTGCTAAGATCGGAAACAACTCTTGTTGTATTGCAGTGTATAGCTGGGAACACAACTGACTCTTAATCTCTTATCGTTCTTGCATATAGTTTAAGTGATTCATCATCACTTTCTCTATTCTCACACAGATAAAGCAATTGTAAGTTACTATATCAGAAGTGAAGCTTTACTGTTCATCTCATCTAAACAACTTGTATGCTTCCTTAACTCTCCAGCCATACACATACGTTCAATTATAGTAGGGATTATCAATTTTTTAATGAAGACAAAATTTAACTATAAATAAATATATATTTTTGAAATTTGGATCATATAAAGATTAAAAACAAATATATTACTATTTATGGGTTCAATATATAATAACTTTAAAAAATTATATTTTATTGGGTTTAAGCTAATAAATTCAATATAAAACTAATAAATTTACACAAACAATATATTTTTAAAATGAATAATTCTTTCTAATACCATCATTTATACTTTATATGTCAAAATTATATTATTTTCTTTAATTAGATATAAATACCATTTTTATTAAAATTATATTTTTAATTTAATGTTAGGNTATAATTTTTTATAAATATAATATAATTTTTAATTTGATTAAATTATTAAATGATAATTATTTTAAATTAATTTTAATAGTATTTGTGAAAATTAAATAGTGTCTAAGAGAATTGCATTTTTAAAGTAGAGCCAGAGTCAATTACGTTCTTGTATGTTAATACATGAGGAAGACAACACATACTTATATTTAAAAAAAAAAAGCAAAATTAATACAGTTTTTTTTTTATATACAACAAATTAATAAAATTTCTATAAAAAGAAACCAAATCGTAAACGAAACAAACACAAAAGCTACATAGCTTGATCTATAGGTAACATCGACCAATAACAGAAACAATTAAAGACACGTGTCATCACCAACCGCCCATGCCACCCTTTTTAAATTAAATTTCTCTACAAACCGTTGGGGCGGTGACTCGTTGAGACAGTCGTGATCTCCTAACCGAAACCGATTCATGAACCTGTACACGTGTCAACCTTCCATTGGGTTTCACAAATCTCTTCTTACGTCGTTAGTTCTTAAACCCCGACAAAAAAAAGACATGCAACGTTACGTGCATGACAAAACTGACACGTGTACTGTAAGTGACATAACTGATATTTCCATTTATTACAAAAAAATATATATTTTGAGCAAAGAGTGGTCGTGGGATGCTTATGTATAGGCCGGTGGCAGTGATATTTTAGAAATAATATTATAAGAGTATATATAATATCTTTTTAGTTTTTATAATATAAAATCTTTTACATAATTCTAACGTACGAGGCACTTGACTATTCAAGAAAATATATGTATATTTTATATATATTAAAATATTTAGAAATCAAAGCTTATATAATTAGGAGACGATAGGTGTGCCAATGACTTGGTGATTTTTATAATTTAGAAGTATGGAAACTAAGCATATAATGCGTATATATGCATGTTGTAAGATAAGCACCAATACAAGTGGACATCATTGATCATCCTCCATACACATTTATTATATAGTCATGAGATATAGTTTTCTTATAAGTTGAAATTTTAGGTAGTTTGTGTATGTGGTTCGTAATTGTTATTAATTAATTTGAAGATCATGATTAGCTCTCTGTAATTAAGTTTTTGATATACCTAAACAAGTCTTTCATTTTCTTCAAAACAAAAACATGACTTTTTATAGTATACTATATAATACTTAAATAATACAAATTTAAATTTATAAATGTAACTTTTGAATAAAAGAGCATTTTGAATGAGCCTATAATATTTAAAAACATATCTAAAATGATTAGATTCAAAAGGGATTCAGATTTTATTTTAATAATTTATTAAATCATAAGAAATTTTATTTTATTTTTTGCAAATAAATTTTTATGATGGTCTAATGGTTAACTATTTTAGTTATATATATAGTTATATTAAAATATCTTAAATTTTAACAAGTTTAAAAATCTCAACTCACAAAAGTCGATAGAGCATTCATTAATTTTCTTCCATAAAGTTGATTTTTTTGCTCCTCTTCTTCTTCTTCTTCTTCTTCAGCTTCATCTGCTCTCTGATACTTAATCTCTTTAATTATCTTTGTCTCTCTCACTCAATTCAGGACTTATACCATTGTTCGATTCTGGAATCTAACACTATCTCGTTCAAACAAACAGCATGAGATCATTGGTAATGTTTTATTTTTCGAATTTACTCAAAATTTTAATTCTCTTAAGATTAGTTCCATTTCTCGCTCTGGGTTTGGAATTAGGATTTTGAGGTTTCTATCTAGTTAGCTCTCCAGACTCAATTGGAGTTTGATAATATCCAATTTGGTTTTGCTTTATTAGCATTATCCTTGATTCATGACCCTTCACTCAAAATCTTCATTTTTTCCATCTCTACTTGGAAAAATCCTCAATTTTTAATGGATAACTTGTGAACAGAACATCATTTAAAGATTCATGCTTTATCTGCGAGTCACATGTTTTTTTTTTTTAAATAGAGTAATAAATCTCTCTTTTTTGTTGTAGGAATCACTTGAATTAAATGTCTTATAACCAATAACTCTGATAAACGTCAGGTGAGGATATCAAAACTCTTTCATCTTCTTAGGTTTTTGAAAACCACATCTATCTGATCTGATTCCTTTTTTTGTTTGTTTCTCTTTGGACATTAGTCTAAAATTAGATTACTTTCATATTTTTGTAAGAGTTCTAGTCATGTAGAACTATGATTTTTCAGTATGGCAGATGTCTCGTGAGCTAGTTTTTTTTAAGCTTTATCTTATGAATTTTAGTGGACAAGAAAGGACTTAGGTTTGTTTTTAGTCTCCATGTTCAATTTAGGAAGCCTAATCTCAGTTTCTCTTTGTTTATCTATGGGATTGTAGTTTTGTTAAGCCCTTGAAAATGGGATGCTTTGTATCAACTCCGAAGGACTCTAGTGGAAACAGAAGAAAGCCAACAAGCATTGGTGATGTCTCAGTATATGTACCAGGTTTAAGAATACCTAAGCCTGTTGAGTTTTCTCAGTTGAGTGATCAATTACCAAAGACTATACTGGAGCGTTTGACAGCTTTAAGAACAAGGATTGTTGTTATGGCAAATCAAGAAGGACCAACAATAACAAGAACTAGAAGGAAGACACAACATGGTAAGGAAGAAATATCTTGTCTGTTTCTTTCTCTCTTCAAACTTAAAAGAAATGTTTGTCGCAGGAGGTTCAACGCTTGCTGATCTCCATCAAGCTTTGGAAGATTATTTACCTGTTCTCTTAGGATTAACTAAAGATGGTAATATACACTTTACATGGTACTTATTCGAGATATGTTGGTTATATTCTCAAATGCTTTCTCTTCATGGTTAGGTAGTCATTTACAATTCAAAGTAGAGTTTAATTGGGTGAATCAGGAAGATGAAGAAGAGGTGCGTTGATCAAAGCAACTGTGCTGTTTGTTTGTTGCTTCACTATGATATTAAGATTTTTGCATTGAAGGTTGTTGAGTATAATTGACAAGGTTTTTTACCTCTACCAGGAAACAGCTGTGTCAAATGTTTGGTATGAACTATTGTCGGTTTTGCATCTAATGGCGATGCTACAAATGTCACAAGCCAATTTACTGCTTCTTCCTAGAGGTTCCAGTGATGGCTACCATCCCAAAGTATCAGAAGGTAAGTTTGCTCATACTTCTTCAGTTTAGTAAGAAAAATATACATCTGAGTCGGTTTTCATTAGATTCTGCTTCCTCTTCACATCTTCTTGAAAATTCATATACACTGCTTCTCCTGTGGGATGTATTGATTCCTCTCTAGTCATCTAACAACATATTGGAAGGTTCCTTTTGATGAATGAAGCAATTTGATAGCCAAGATATCGCCTTTCATATCGTTAAAGTGTAATAGTAAGGTACCTCAGGCTTAGTGATATGCTTATCTTGATTTTGTGTAGAAAACAGGCGAACTTCAATTGATATCTTCTTAAAGGCAGCTGGATACCTTGACTGTGCTGTTAAGCATGTCATGCCTCAGTTTTCATCTGAGCAAAGGTTCATATCTGACTAAGTTTCTAACGTCAACCATTGTAATTTTTCAATAATTCTGATCAATCTACAGCCAAGACAGTTTTTTTTCTTTGCCTCTTCTACAGGAGAAGCTTACCAATTGACTTGGCAGAAGGAACTCTACGGGCTCTTTGCTTGCAAGCATTAGGCCAGGTGAAACCACTTTTTGTTGTGATTTGTTACTTGTTTTTCATGTTCCACTAATTAGAAAACTCAGACTAGGTTAGAAGTATGTAGATAGGTAATTTTGAGTATTCTAATTGACATTTGAAGTCCTTTATTAAAGGTATAAAATTTTCTGATTTAGGGTGTTGATATTCAACTTGGGATGGCGATTGATAGTGCAAAAGCCACTCTTGCAGTGAAACGAAGACTTGCTTGTGAAATGATGAAATACTGGCAGCAGGTGATTCCTTGACAGCCTCTCCTTTGTATTTCTTGTTGTGAAATTTATACTAAAGCTCTCTAACACTTCTTGATGGACATTGTTCAGGCACAAGATAACATAATGAATCTTCCCTTAGCAAATGGGTGGGGTGAAAAGCATAGACTCTTTGTGAAATGGAAGTATATTGAAGCTAAGGTACTGTTTCGATCTTTAGAGCTCACATAGATGAATGAGAGACTCTGTTATCTCTACAAGGCTTTGATATCTCTGTATGTTTATAATACCAGGGTGCAGCATACTACTACCATGGTTTGATTCTTGATGAAGGAAACACAGAGAAATTACATGGCATGGCCATTGCTGCCTTACAAGCTGCAGATGAGTGTCTTAGAGAAAGTAAGAAAGCAAGTGAAGCATTTAACGCCTCTTCACCCACATCAAGGTAAATTCATCTTCTGTGCCTTCTGAGGATCTGAATCACATGTATATATCTATCTTCAATCATTAAGATCCATCCAAATCACTTCAGGACTCCACCACTTGTGGGAACAATGAAGTATCTATCAGAGAAAATACCAAAAGACACTTCAAGTAAAGTCAGAATAAACCGTGATCTGTACTCCTATGAAAAGTGAGTTTAAGTTTGAAACTTTGTTCTATCCTCATCTTATGCGCTCATATTATAAACTCAGTTGTTTCTGTTGTTGGAATTATTAGAATCATGGAGACAGCACCAACACTTCCTGATTTTGCCTTGGCATTGAAACCAGATGAGTACCAACTTCCTCATGTAGATGCATCATGATCAATGAATATAATGCTTTAGTACCTTTATAGAGTTACAAATGTCAATAATATAAAGATGTTGTCTGTATTCATTATGTTGTAATAATGTTTGTTTAGTGTACACTATGCTTTCTGATTCCATATTCATAGGCAACATTTACACCAGCCAAGCTAAATGATAGGTTCTGTTTTTTTCTTCCTTGCAAAGATTTGGTTTAGAGCTTACAAGAAAAAGTAGATAAACATTAAAGTATATGCACAGAGTGAAAATAGATCTTTGTCCTGAAGGACCACAACCTTTAAGTAAAGCATCTATCAAGGAAAAAAAGAACATTTTAGTTTGCCCCATACTTTTTATTTTATTTCAGATGAACCCCAAGAAAAGCAAAAGGTACAAAATCTGATTTTGCTTCAACTAATAAAACTTATGCATATTCTTTTTTTGTTTAACTTGCAACACTTAGCTTTCCAACGAATAATCTTCTCCCCTATCCTTCTCCTTCTACTCTTGTCCCCTTCATAGCATATTACCTTATAGTATATATACATTTGTGATTTAACCATGTTTCAGCAAACTACTTCATCTCAATCATTAAATATTCTTGAGGTGAGTTTGATCTTTTGTTGTTTCTGAAGAAAAAAATGTCTTTTGCATCTCCAACTATGCTTCAAAGATCGGATTCAATTGCTGATAAAATGCCTGATGCATTGAAACAAAGTCGTTTCCATATGAAGAAATGTTTCTCCAGGTTTATAAACCTTTCAAGATCATACATACTTTGAACCATTTGATTCTTTTAGCTACATTTTGATGATATTTATATCCCTTTATATGTTTTATGTGTGGGATACATAATGTAGCTTTGTTGGAGGAGGAAAGAGGCTAATGAAGCGTGAACATCTAATGAATGAGTTAGAGAAGTGTATAGAAGATAGCCAAGAACGCAGTAAGATCCTTGAAGGACTGTTTGGTTACATTCTCACTTGTACTCAGGTAATAAAGAATGGTTTTGTTGTGTGTGATTATGTGAAATCGCGGTTTAAACTTCTCTGCTTTCAATTACTCAGGAGGCAGTAGTGGTTCCACCGTTTGTTGCATTAGCTGCAAGGCCAAATCCTGGATTTTGGGAATATGTTAAAGTCAACTCTGGAGATTTAACAGTTGATGAAATCACAGCCACAGATTACTTAAAGCTCAAGGAATCTGTTTTCGATGATTCGTGGTTAGTAAGATTCTACATATGAAGTTTTTGGTAGTAAGCTAGGAACTATATTGATTCATCTAATGCATTTAGGTCTAAAGATGAAAATGCATTGGAGATAGACTTTGGAGCTATTGATTTCACAACTCCTCATCTTAGTTTATCTTCTTCTATTGGGAAAGGAGCTGATTACATCTCTAAGTTTATATCTTCTAAGCTTGGAGTCAAATCCAATAGACAAGAACCTTTGTTGAACTACTTGCTTGGTCTTAACCATCATGGAGAGGTCATGATTGAATCATTGTTCTTGTTTTCTATTATCAATCTTCTTTAAAGTCTTGTAACTCATTAAATGTGGTTTTGTCTTTGTAGAATCTCATGATCAATGATGATCTCAACACTGTTACAAAGCTCAAGAAATCTCTAATGCTTGCTGTGATTGTAGTCTCAACTTACCCTAAACACACTCCTTATGAAGCTTTTTCACAAAGGTGAAAAACACACACACACATGCAAGTTTCTTTAGCTTGAGGAACAAGTATCTAATCGAAAAAGTTACTTTTCTTAGGTTGAAGGAGATGGGATTTGAGAAAGGTTGGGGAGATACATCAGAGAGAGTTAAAGAAACAATGATTATACTCTCAGAAGTTCTTGAAGCACCAAACAATGTGAAGCTAGATTTACTCTTTAGTAGACTTCCCACAATGTTCAACGTTGTTATATTCTCTGTTCATGGCTATTTTGGTCAGCAAGATGTACTAGGGTTACCAGATACAGGAGGCCAGGTCATTTCTCTAAACATAATCTTGAAGTTTTATATTACATGCAAATATATATATAAACCCTAAGAATCATATAGGTTGTTTACATCTTGGATCAAGTAAGAGCTTTGGAGGAAGAACTTCTCGTTCGTATTAACCAACAAGGCCTTGGATTCAAGCCACAGATTCTTGTGGTGACAAGGTTAATACCTGAAGCAAGAGGAACAAAATGTGATCAAGAACTAGAAGCTATTGAAGGAACAAAACATTCTCATATTCTTAGGGTTCCTTTTGTTACAGATAAAGGAATCCTTCGTCAATGGGTTTCAAGATTCGATATCTATCCTTATCTTGAGAGATTTACTCATGTAAGTTCATAATCTTTCTTATGAAAATGTCTTCTTAGATTCTCAAACTTCATTGTTTTTCAGGATGCAACAAGCAAGATTCTTCAACGACTTGATTGTAAGCCTGACCTAATCATAGGAAACTACACAGATGGGAACTTAGTTGCTTCTTTAATGGCTACTAAACTTGGTGTAACTCAAGGAACCATTGCTCATGCATTGGAGAAAACAAAGTATGAAGATTCAGATGCAAAATGGAAAGAACTAGATCCTAAGTACCATTTCTCATGTCAATTCACAGCTGATCTAATCGCAATGAATGTTACTGACTTCATCATTACTAGTACATATCAAGAAATCGCAGGAAGGTTAGTTCTTGTTTTGCATTAACATATACAGAAACATGAAACTAAAATATGTGTATACACTTATGATATTGTAGCAAGGATAGGCCAGGACAATATGAGAGTCATAGTGCTTTTACAATGCCTGGTCTATGTAGAGTTGTTTCTGGCATTGATGTGTTTGATCCAAAGTTTAACATTGCTGCTCCTGGCGCGGATCAATCTGTATACTTCCCTTATACCGAGAAGCAAAAACGGTTTACGAAGTTTCATTCTTCTATCCAAGAACTTCTTTACAATGAGAAAGACAATGATGAACACATGTAAGTAGTTTTGAAAGTTACTCTAAAGACATTATATGGTTTTAACCTAACTTGTTGTCTCAGGGGATACCTTGCGGTGCAAGATAAACCGATCATCTTCTCAATGGCGAGACTCGACACGGTTAAGAACATAACAGGTTTGGTTGAATGGTATGGGAAAGATAAGAGACTAAGAGAGATAGCTAACCTTGTAGTTGTTGCTGGATTCTTCGATATGTCGAAATCTAATGATAGAGAAGAAAAAGCTGAGATCAAGAAAATGCATGACCTAATTGAAAAATATAACCTAAATGGAAAATTTAGATGGATCGCTGCTCAAACTGATAGATATAGAAACAGTGAGCTTTATAGATGTATTGCTGATACAAAAGGAGTCTTTGTTCAACCTGCTTTGTATGAAGCTTTTGGTTTAACAGTTATTGAAGCTATGAACTGTGGACTCCCAACGTTTGCTACAAACCAAGGTGGTCCAGCTGAGATCATCGTTGATGGTGTCTCTGGTTTTCACATTGATCCAAACAATGGTGATGAATCTGTTACCAAGATTGGAGACTTCTTTAGCAAGTGTGGTAATGATGGTTTGTATTGGGAACAGATCTCTAAAGCTGGTCTTGAACGTATCTATGAATGGTAAGTGAAGATACATCTTCAAAAACACAGATCTTATTAGTTATGTAAGTTAATACATTACATTGCTTGTTTGTGAAGCTACACATGGAAGATCTATGCAGAGAAGTTGTTAAAAATGGGAAGTATTTATGGGTTTTGGAGACAAGTGAATGAAGATCAAAAGAAAGCTAAGCAAAGATACATTGAAATGCTTTATAATCTCCAGTTTAAACAACTGGTAAGTTCTCTTTGTTCATCAGATCTGATGATAGCTTTAAACCTAATCTGGCTAACGTGTTTCTTATAGGTCAAGAAAGTGAAAATACCTGAAGATAAAACTCTACCTCTGAGACTAGCTTCACTACGTAACCTTCTTCCCAAGAAACCAACATCTCTTGGAACAGTAACTAAGCAGAAAGAACTCATAGAAACCGAAAAGACCAAACCGAAAACTAAAGATGTTGTTCAGGAACAGGTCAAGGTTGGTGAAGATAAGGTTAGAGAGGGTTTACTTGCAGCTGAAGCATCAGAGAAGATGAAGAAAGTTTTAGAAACTTCAGATGAGACACAAAGACTAGAGAAAATGAAGTTTGTGCATAGACAACAACATAACCAAAGTGTTTCACCGGTTCGGAACTTGGTTTGGTCAATCATTGTTTGTCTCTACATTTGTTACATTTTGAAGCAGAGGTTCTTAGGAGATGAGTAAAACGAGTTTGCCCTATGGATCAAGGAAAAGTAAAAAAGAAGAAGCTGTAAATCTGTAATAAATAAATTTACCATCAATGTAAAAAAATCAACTAATAATAAGATTTAGCTTTGTGGTTTTATATATTTTATAATACACACACGTGTATTAATATATGTACTATGTGCATGTATTAATTATTATTAAATTTTATAAATATATATTTGAATTAATTTCTTAAGATAATAAATAAAGTAATGAACTGGTCCAGTATGATAATTAAATTGAGATAGTTATATGAAGTAAACGAAGGCAGAGACTGTATATGAAAGGTTCACTTTATTCAAGGTCCCAAAATAAATGTGGTAAGATGAGAAAATTTATATCATTACTTTAAAACTCTATTTAATTATTTCTTTTTTTCATGCCTAACTTATTAATATTTATTGAGTTGTAAATTAAATACCAAAGTGATAATAATCAAAATCTATAGCTATTTTATTCCCAAATGATTATCTCATAAATAACAAAAAAATTGGTGAATAATAAAAATTCAATTACACTATATTTAATTCATCAATAAATTTATATTATTTATTTATAGCATTTAATATTCCATGATACGTTTCTATATCATCCAATAATTAAAACATCTTTTAATAAAATGAAATTGCATGCAACTTTTTAAATTCTATTTTTTTTTTCAACGAAGGTTTTATATTAAATACACATTGTTGTCAAGTTTCCAAGTTTCAACCATATTTACTTTTTTCCATAATTTTCTAATTTCTATGAATATAGTAAAATAAGTTTGACTTTTGGGTTATACACTTACAAGTGTTAAAGAGTTAAAACTTTAAAACCGTCGGAGTAAGAAACAGCCAAAAACATTGAGACGACCTAAAACACACAAAAAGACATACAACATTTAAAATAAAAATAAAAATAAAGTTTTATAAATTAATAAACCTAAAAAATTGGTATTTAAAATTGTTCTGTTATTTAAAAAATCCTAAATTAGACAATGTATTGAATAATGTGTGATGTTGCTATATAAATTATTTTATTAAACTTAAGATATTATTATATACTCTTTTCGTTTTATTATTTGATTTTATAGTTTTTGCAAGAAGATTAAGAAAACTTTAATTTTTAATTTTATTTTTAGCTATATATTTACTCAAACTTTAAAATAATTAATGTTTTTAGTTAATTATTTAATGTTTATTAGTTATGTTTTAATTATAGTTTTATTAAATGATGGTAAAATTTAAAATATTATGAAACATTATCAAAGCTAAAAAATCAATTATTATTAGACAGAAGGAGTATATATCTATGTAAATAAAAATATTTATTTAATTTATACCACCTGTTAAAAGAATCAAAATGTTTATTTAGAAAACTTAAAAATAATGTCTAAAATATCTCTATATATATATTGATTCATTAAATTATACTTCATTTTGTAATCAAAAGTAATAAATCTTTACTTCTTTTATCACAATTAAATTAACTATAAAAATAAATAAATAAATTCTACTTAAAGAAAAAAATAAAGAGAAAATAAATAAATAAAAAGATGAGATCAGCCTATAAAAAGTTAAATATTGTCATTAAACAAAAACAAAGAAAAGTCGCCGGAGAAAGTGGATAAAACTCTTCACCTTCATAAATCCAACCACCATCAGAAAAAAAAAAACCAATCTTACTTCAAAGAGAAAGAGTTAGTTGTGTGAAAGAGAAGGTTAGTTCAGTCTTATCTCTTTTTCCCAAGAGTACTTACTTAGCAGTAATGGAGGTAGAGACCAAGAGACATTAAAAACTCATCAGTTACTTTAGAGAGAGAGTTTTCGAAATCTGTAATGAATGTGAAGAGGTAAAAAAAAACAGTAATGGTGGCTTAGGTAAGAGCTTTGAATAAAGAAGAAGAAGAGACATAATTACGGCTTAATATATTTATTTATTTTCTTGCCTAATTCAGACCCTTTAATTTCTCCTATTACAACTTTTTATTCTCTTCCGTTTCTTTTTTTTTTAAGTTTTCTCTGTTTTGGGTTTGTGTTAATGGCGGCGACAATGGTGTAAATGGTCCATTAAACAGTTTATGGTTGAGTGAAACTAAAGAGACAAGTTTTTAAAGTATTTTACTTTTTTTATTTGTTTCTCTAGAGTCTCGATATAGCAAAAATGAGTTTCGTAGTTGGTATCGGCGGTAGTGGAAGCGGCGGAGACGGTGGTTGTGGTGGTGGTGGTAGTAGTCAACATCATGATGGTTTTGAAACTGATAAAAAGAAGAAGAAACGTTATCATCGTCACACTGCTCAACAGATTCAACGACTTGAATCGTACATTTCTCTTCTTTTCTCTGTAAATTTTCATTTCTTATTCATAACATTGAATCTACAAATCTTATAGGAGTTTCAAGGAGTGTCCTCATCCAGATGAGAAACAAAGAACTCAACTTAGTGTTGAACTAGGTTTAGCACCAAGACAAATCAAGTTCTGGTTTCAAAACCGTAGAACTCAACTTAAGGTTCTTGTCTTAATCTCCTCTCTTTTTGAGTTTTTAAAATATATTAAATTTTTTGGTTTTTTAATAGGCACAACATGAGAGAGCTGATAATACAGCTCTAAAAGCAGAGAATGATAAGATTCGTTGTGAGAACATAGCCATTAGAGAAGCTCTTAAACATACTATTTGCCCTAATTGTGGTGGTCCTCCTATTAATGAAGATCCTTACTTTGATGAACAAAAACTTCGTATTGAAAACGCACATCTTAGAGAAGAGGTTTGTTTTTGTTTTTGTTTTGATCCATTTTGATTGTTTAATAAGTTTTGATCTTTTGTTTACATAGCTTGAGAGAATGTCAACTATAGCATCAAAGTACATGGGAAGACCAATGTCTCAACTCTCAACACTTCATCCAATTCATATCTCACCATTGGATTTGTCTATGACAAGTTTAGGTCCTTCTTCATTGGATTTTGATCTTCTTCCAGGAAGTTCTATGGCTAATGTGTTTCCTAATAGTCTTCAATCTCAATCTAACTTAGTTGTGTCCGATATGGATAAGCCTATCATGACTGATATTGCTTTGTCTGCAATGGAAGAGTTGCTTAGACTTCTTCAAACAAATGAACCTCTATGGACTAGAACTGATGGGTCTAGAGATATACTTAATCTTGGAAGTTATGAGAATGTTTTTCCAAGATCAAGTAACCGAGTGAAGAACCATCATAACACTCGAGTCGAAGCATCTAGGTCTTCTGGAATCGTTTTCATGAATGCTATAACACTTGTTGACATGTTCATGGATAGTGTAAGTACCTAAGACATTACTAACATCTTGTTTTTGTCCACATTTTCATAAAACTTGTCTGTTTCTTACAGGCCAAGTGTGTAGAACTCTTTCCTTCGATCATCGCAGCCTCGAAGACACTTGCTGTGGTCTCTTCAGGATTGGGAGGTAGCCATGAGCGTGCATTACATTTGGTAAAACTCTATAACACTTCTCCTTAGTTTGTGTTACATCATTATGATATATAATAACACTATACTTGACTTGGCTATGTAGTTGTATGAAGAAATGGAAGTACTTTCACCATTAGTACCAACACGCGAATTCTACGAGTTACGCTATTGTCAACAGATTGAACAAGGAAGCTGGATAGTAGTAAATGTCTCATACAATCTTCCTCAGTTTGTTTCTCATTCTCAATCCTATAGGTATCCATCTGGATGCTTGATACAAGACATGCCTAATGGATACTCCAAGGTTACTTGGGTTGAACATATCGAAACCGAAGAGAAACAACCAATACATGAACTTTACAGAGAGATTATTCATAGTGGGATTGCTTATGGAGCTGAAAGATGGGTTACAACCCTTCAAAGAATGTGTGAAAGATTCGCATCTTTATCGGTACCTTCATCTCAAGATCTTGGTGGAGGTAAAACACACATTGAATAAACATAAGTTTACTTTGGTAATATTGTCTTTAAACATTTCTTGAACAACTTTTTTTTTTCAGTGATTCCTTCTTTAGAAGGGAAGAGAAGCATGATGAGACTTGCTCAGAGAATGACTAGTAACTATTGTCTAAGTGTAAGCAGATCTAACAACACTAACTCAACTGTTGTGTCGGAACTAAACGAAGTTGGAATCCGTGTGACTGCACATAAAGGACCTGAACCTAATGGTACAGTCCTATGTGCAGCTACTACCTTCTGGCTTCCTAATTCTCCTCAAACTGTCTTTAGTTTCCTCAAAGACGAAAGAACTCGTCCTCAGGTAAAACAACAACACACCATTTAATAATTTTAAAGAATCATCTTAAAGTGTTGTTTCTTGTTTGTGTGGTCTTAGTGGGATGTTCTTTCACATGGGAACTCAGTTCAAGAAGTTGCTCACATCTCAAATGGATCAAACCAAGGAAACTGCATCTCAGTTTTACGCGTAAGATACAACTTTTTTGCAAGACAGTTCTTGAGTTTCTTTTAACTAATGAAACTTGTTTTGGTTTTTGTCTTAAGGCATCAAATGTATCACAGAGTAACAACATGTTAATTCTACAAGAAACCTCAACAGACTCATCAGGATCACTTATAGTCTACAGTCCAGTGGATTTAACAGCTTTAAACATCGCAATGACCGGTGAAGATACTTCTTACATTCCTTTATTATCCTCAGGTTTCACAATCTCATCAGACGGAAACCGAACTGAGCAAGGAGGAGGAGCCTCAACTAGCTCAGGAAGATCATCATCATCATCATCAAGTGGTTCATTGATAACAGTTGGGTTTCAGATCATGATAAGTAACTTACCATCTTCAAAACTCAATATGGAGTCAGTGGAAACAGTTAATAACCTCATAGGAACAACTGTGCATCAAATTGAAACTGCTTTGAATGGACCTACAAGTTCAACTACAGCTTGAAAACCATTAAAAGCTTCATCAATGATCAGAGTAAGAGAATTAACTCCTCTTACTTTGTCATCAATGATCAGAGAGGCTCATTAACTTGTTCTGATGGTTCAGTTGGTGTTGTTCTTGGACCAACCTCATTAAAAACTCTCACAGCTGGTGTCTTCTCTTTACTCATCATTCATCTTTGTTTTTGTTTTGAGAATTTTTAGTTTTTTTTGTTTATTATGGTAGAAGAAACTAGAAGTCAAGAACGCACCATGCAAGTTTGACTTTCTTTGTATGGTTCGGGCATTGACTTTTATTACAAAGGTTCTTGTTTCTGCTTTAATCTTAATGTTATTATGGGTTTATGAGATTGAGAGGTTAGGTGAAAAAATCTGACAAGTTGATGACTTTTTTTTTCAAGTTAAAATTATTTCATAAATGAGATTATTTATTTTTGGTTGGTTAGCTTTAAAAGCCAAAAATTCGTACGGACCCATAACTCTCTAGTTGGATCCAAATCTAATAAATACACACTTTATGATTAAAATAAAACCTATGGTCAAGAATCATGTCACGTCTATCGAACGTGTGTTTTTTGTTTGTTTATTATATGTTACTTTATTTTATTATAATAATTTATTTTCTTTTTTTTTAATATTGGTTTTAGACTTTTTCGTTTATTTAATTTGTGAAACCATTTTTCCTTGTAGGGTTGATTTATATTTATAAAATCTCAATAATATAGTAAATGTACTTGCTTTCGATCTAAATTTGGTCCATGCCAATAAAGAGTACTTGATGTTTACAAGTCTATGAAGTACTAGACATTGTTTTATTTAAATAGTTTCAAAAATAAATCAGATAATTATGATATGTACTGTTAATTATTGCAATTATTAATAGACATTTAATTATATATATAAGGATTTAAGGCTACCACATCATGATTTTAAAAAATCATAAATGAATTATAATTTAAAAATTAAATAGATATAAGTAAATGGGACATATGAAATTAAATTTTAACTGGTGTAATGTGTTGCAAAAATTTAATGCGTTTTTTAATTATTAAAAATATAATTGTCTAAAAACATATATAACGAAATTTTTTAAATAATGGTTATTGGGCTGAGTTATAATGGGCTTGAATATAAAAGCCCGTAATATTTGCCATTACCAGCTTTATCCATCGTCGTCATCGGAGCTCGTCGTCATCCTCGACTCCACTCTTCCTACAAAACGTATGAACCCTAATCTTCTGAGAATCTCTTTCTATCCATAACAACAGAAGAAGAATTAGATTTCTGTATCAAATCGAAGAAAACGATGGCAGGAAGAGAAGTTCGAGAATACACAAATCTATCTGACCCTAAAGGTGAGACATTTAAATTGATATAGTTTCTAAGTAGATTTCATTATAATGTTTCGATATTGATCTCTGTTTTTTTTTTTTGGTTTTTGTTGTTGCAGATAAGAAATTAGGTAAAGGTAAGATAGATGATGAAGATGTCACATTCCAACGTATGGTTGCTAAGGTTAGCTCGTCGCCTTCTCCTCTGTTACTTACCCAATCTTCCTTTGAGCTATCTTTGATTCTCAAATTGTTTAGCTTTGAGTAAATGTCGACATAAAAGTTGAGTCTTTTTTGCAGTATTTGATGAGTTTGATCATTTATAAGCTAAATTTTATTGAATTCGATTAAGCTTATTGTTTGTTTCCTTTAGCATTGGATCAATAGTTATGGTTACTTGATGTATGTGAAGTGATTCTTGTGTTTTGATTCTATATTGGTAATGGGACGAGAGTTTTCTGATAACATGCCCTGGCAGGGATAATGGCCTGGCCACATTTTATGGTTATTACTTATAGATGCAAGAGGTTGCTGGTGAACGTGGAGGTTATCTTCATGGAAGAGGCGGTACCAATCTCTTTCAATTTGTTCTTATCCTTTATAGTTATTGTTTCATGGCCTGAATTCTTGAGTTCTCTTTTAGCTTTAGACAGCGACGATTTACTTTATCTGAAAGAGCAGATGGAAGCTGAGGAGGATGCTGAACGTCTTCTGAGACGAACTGAGAAACGAGCTTTTGCTGCGTTTAAAATATCCTTTCTT
This sequence comes from Leavenworthia alabamica, assembly GCA_000411055.1. Taxonomy (NCBI): domain Eukaryota; kingdom Viridiplantae; phylum Streptophyta; class Magnoliopsida; order Brassicales; family Brassicaceae; genus Leavenworthia; species Leavenworthia alabamica. Next base: position 113,050 of record KE156801.1, read on the forward strand.
GTTTAATTGTTCAGTAGTCATAATATATCCCTATCAAAGCAATTTTTTTTCTTGACCATATGTTACAAAGCTGCAACCAAAGCTGATTCATCTCCAGCATCTGTTCCCTTGACACTTCGTGTTGAGCCTAAACCTAAGAGTGCTATTAGGTTCCCATTTTAGCTCTTTCTAACTTAGTCACACTATGAAATGAAGTTTTACTTGGTGACCAACTTTTGTGTGTGTTTACAATTGTGTAGGCAACAAGATTTGCTGAAAAAAGTTGTTGAGGTTAAACCTAAACGTCCAAAAGTCTCAACAGATGCCCAGGCGCACCAGAGAGGAGAAGCTACTACAGTATTGAAGAGACCAGACAGACTAGAGGAGCAACCTGGAGCAGATAGAAATGACGGTAAAGCATTGGAAAGCAATGTTGAAGGTCAGAATCCTCTGAAAGGTTTGTTGGGATTAGCGTATGAGAGTTCAGATGAAGAATGAACTGAGAGGAGTGATGAACCTTGAATAGGGTTCTATTTCCTTTCAGTCTTCTTGTGTTTTGTTTTGGCGTCTTCAATATTACTATAGTTTAGCTTTAGGATTGAATACAGCTTTTGCCATCTAGCCTACACTTTGTTGTAATTGTTGAAACCATATGGGTTTGTTGGAGTTTGAAGCAGAGATTCTAATGAAAATGATTTCGAAAAGCATTTAAGTTGTTAGGTGTTCTGAGAGTTCTACAGATTTAGTGTTACAAAAAAATTCACATTTGAGTTTTGCAGTGAATATACAATAACACAGAGATATACAGAGATGGAGATCATTGATTCCGAGGATCATTGTTCCGTCTGTGCAACTGGATTTTAAAGCCGTTTACAAGACGAGCTGAAGGGAAGAAGGAGATACGATCTTCCTTAAGTTGTGTCCATCTAAAAGATGCAACAAGAATGAATCAGGTTTGGATTCAGACAAATCAAAACAGAGAAGCAGAGCAGGTACTGACCTGTATGTGGTAATGAAGTAATGCAGAAAGAGAGCGATTTGAAGGCGAGCTAGTTCTGCTCCTGGACAAAACCGAGTTCCTCCACCAAATGGGCAATAGAAAGGGCTCGTTCTCCAATTCCTCTTTTGCTGTATTCAGATGAGTCAAAGGACTGATACAATGCTTAAGAAGTAATCTTTCAATGTCAAAGGCAAAGTAAAAAACCTGAGTTTCAGGGTCAAGCCACCGCCATGGATTGAAGGTAAGACTTTCCTTGTAATAGCTCTCATCTAAGTGCACTGCTGAAAGAAACGGAACCACGAAGCATCCCTTAGGGATTACATAATCTGCACAGAGCCATCAAGAATGGAGTTTTTTCGCCATGTTTCTGTTGCATATACCAAATAATCAAAGATACTATTAAGTACCTTGATATGAGACATCTTCTTTTGCCTCTCTCATTAGCCAGATTGCAATACCTCCAAGCCTGAGTGTTTCATCTATTACCTGTTGAGAATTCAAGAAACTTTAATGAAGGTTTCCACCATCTGAGTTTCTTGAGCTTCTTGAGATACTTACACATTGAGTGAAATCCATTGTCTTGTAATCTTGCCATGTTAGTATTCCACCTGCGAGCTTCTCGTGTTCTTCCTGCTCGTTTTGCAGAATGTTTCAGAAGGTAAACATAACAGAGAACCAAGAGGAACTAATTAGTTATTATTGAAGATGCTTTATATGTTACCAGGAGCTGAGTCATGGCCTTAGGACAGTGAGTGAGGAAGTAAACCGCAAAAAGCATTGTTTTCGAAGTGGTTTCATTTCCAGCAAACAGAAGATTGATAATAAAATCAGCCATGGATTCATTTGGTAAGCTTTCTTCATCAAGCAATCTACCAAGTACACCATTCCCAGTAGTATCTGATCCTCCTTTGTTCTGCAACCGCTTCTTTATCGTGTTGTTTATCTTGCTTATGATCTCATTTCTTGCCTGAACAAGAAACAAACACCATCTCAGGTCAAATCAGCTCCAAAGCAACGAATCAACCAACCATTGATTTGATACATACCTTCATTGCTTTGTGGTATGTGAAACCAGGTAAGTTGATAGGAACAGAGAGACATCCATCAACAAAATCGGAGAAAAGGCGAGACATTTCATCTACTTCTGATTCAGTTGATACTCCAAGAATTTGGTTAACCATAAGATGAATCGCAACCTAAAACAGAACCAAACAAAAGATCAAAGATCAAGAAAATCTCTTAAAAGCCATTCTAACTTCATCTTCAATCACTTACCTTTCTGCATACATCTTGGAGAAGCACAACTTCACCATCCTTGAAATTACTTAAAGTCTGAAGCATCACCACCGGAATATCCTCGAGAAAATGAGACTTGAGCAGGTCTTGACGCATCATGCTTGATGCAATTGAATGAAGCCGTCTCTGCTGATCACCATGGACTGTAATGATTCCATCTTTACCAACTAAATCTCTGAAAGACTTTGGATAACTTGATTGAAACAGCTTGCCTTCATTAAGCATTATGAACCGGTTAAAAGCCGGGTCAGCTGATACAACTGCCCATTTCCCAAACAAGCTACATGAGAATATCCTCCCATACCTAAACTCAAGAAAAAACAGAACATAATATAACAGAGCATGTTAAAAAACAGAGCATAAGAAGAAAGAAGAAACAAACTTTTTGATTTGTTGCTCAACGAAGCTAGAAGGATGAGAACCAGAGACGGCATTGAGCCAAGCTAAGGTGTCTCCAATCAAAGGCCATCCTCTTCTTCCAGGAGGTAGCTTATGAGTCTCTCTTCTCTTTATGGTAAGGAAGAAGAAGATGATGAAGGAGAGAAATGTAGTTAATGTAGCAGCAATGAGAAACCAATTGGATTCTCCTGATACTTCCGCCATTAAAATCAATTACTCTATCTCGGTGTTTGTGGAGAGTTCGTGGGAGAGTTTTATATACTTATTATACAGCTAAGACTATAGAACAAGTAAGCAGCGACTGAGGAAATATTTAATTAAAATAACAAAGAAGGTGATAATGTTAAGCATTATAAAAAAAAAGAAGAGAGTCGTCGTTGTAGTGTTGCGAGGTTGCTTTGACCTCAAGTAGCTTTTTTTTTGGTTAACGTGACGGTGAAGTAATAATTAGGGTAAAGTCAAACTTTATAGAGCCACTAAAAAAAGTCAAAAAAGTTTGGTTTGGAGTATGGCCTAATGGCTAATAATGTTTATGATAAGTGCCACGATTAGAGCCGCATCAAAAACCACGCGTTTTGGACACAAACGTGGTCTGTTTGGAGTTATTAATTACAACATATAAAAGAGTTAGTTCTCAATTTAAACAAAAAACAATTAATTACATGTTTTTTTTTCATTGACTTTAAATTTTTTTAATATAAAAAAAAATGCGTAGTATCCGTACAAAAATATAAGAAATTATTATTTTAACGCAATTGGCATGAGGAGCCAGCAAGAACCAGCTAAGACAGTCTTGGTTAAGAAGGGTTAAGACAAAAGCCTCCGAGTCAACCGGAGACTCCTGACTTGTTGCTTAATCATACTGTTACGCTTCACTGTTTACACTTCAATGCTATTATTGTTTTTATAATAAAGTCTCAACTCTCAAGTCAAAGTTATTGTACACCTTACATTTATGAGTTTTGTGGTCCAAAACTTTGAGAACTATGACTTACGAGTCAATCTAATGAAGCCCATGACATAAAGTATCGGTTTAGTAAGGCCCACATTGCTAGCGAACATTTTTTCTAGTCCGGCCCATAAATCATAATGAGCTGAGTGGCACGTGGCTTCTCTTCTTTCAACACATGTCTATCTCTCTATTAATGTGTGTATTGGAAATTACATAACATTAAATTACATATATTACAAATAACATTAAATTAATTTTTAGAAATTTGTGAAGATGTAATGTAGTAATAGTTTAAGTTGTAATTTCATATTTAAAAAAGATTGTGATTAGAAAATATCTACTAGAAAACAAAAAAATCGTTATACAATATATGAAAATATGAACATTCAACACATGTGTAAACCATATTAATATTAAGTGTTTAAAATTCATACGTTAATGAAAATAAAAACATTTTCTCAACGCATGGGCCACATGGGTAATATTTATATATTAACATTGAGAGTTTAATATTCACAAGCTAGCGATCAAAGCCACCTCGCCTCGTCACGATCTAAATCTCTACACTGATGTCTTTATAAATACTACTACATCAACTTAAACTCTCTTCATCCACAAAACATACAAAAACCAAACTCATGAATCCAACGTTTTACTTTGTTCTTGTCACGGTTTTGGCCACGAGCGTTTACGGTGCAGTTCTTGATATCGATGGAGATATAATATTCGACGGTAGTTACTACGTTCTCCCCGTCTTTCGTGGACGAGGCGGCGGCGTGACTTTAAAAGGTCGTGGTGGTCAGCCATGTCCACTCGATATCGTGCAAGAGTCTTCAGAAGTTGAAGAGGGTATTCCTGTAAAATTCTCAAACTGGAGACCTAGAGTTGCGTTTGTTCCTGAATCACAAGACCTTAACATCGAGACTGATGTTGCAGCCACGATCTGTGTTCAGTCAACGTACTGGTGGGTTGGTGAGTTCGACAGTTGGAGGAAACAGTACTTTGTAGAGGCTGGTCCTAAGCCTGGAGAAGATTCGTTGAAGAGTTTTTTCCAGATCCAGAGAGCTGGATTTAATGCTTACAAGTTTGTGTTCTGTCCTTGGAATTGGGAATCTGACAGTCCGAAATGTAGTGATGTCGGAATATTTAAGGATGAACTCGGTGTTCGTCGTTTGGCTTTAACTGATAGACCATTCTTGGTTATGTTCAAGAAAGCTAAAGTGACTGAACCTTTGTCAAAGATTATGTAAACAGAGAGACACGTCTTGATCTTAAGTTCTTTACTTTGACTTTATAATAATAATAAAATAATAATAAAATCTCTCTGTTTTCTTGAAATTGACGTATTGAATAAAATAAATTTTAAGTTTGTTTCTTTCCTCACTGGCTTAATATTCGCATATTCGTATATTATATGGTCTCAACGATTAGGACTAATAAGGCCCATATAAAGCCTTTTTTGAGCCCATGTAATTTGAACTAGTAGATATTAAAAAGCCTTATAAGTAATAAATTCCACGATTTACGTTACAAACCGTTAAAAGTCAACTTATGATAAAACGTGCTGACCAAATTCGTCTTGGTGACTTCACAGTTTCTCTCCCATTGACAAATCTATTCTTTTGTCTCTTGTGAGCTTTGAACGATAATGGCGGAAACGATCGGCTCAGGTATATCCATATTTTTCATCTTTAGCTTTCTCAATTTTAATCTGCGAGTGAATGAGATCTTGAACGAACATAATGCATGGCCAAATTATGTATGATTGAAGCAAGCATGCAAGAGACTCCAGCTAGGTATGATGAGTTTGAGAAGAGTGCACGAGGGTTCATTACACCAAGAAGGAAGCTTCCGATGAACACAGCTGGAAACTCCATTAGAGCGTTAACAGGTAGCCCTGGCCCCTGGGCATTCGGGTCTTCGGTTCGGTTTCGGTTCGGTTCTTCGGTTCTTCGGGTATTCGGTTCTACGTAAATAAGTACCATTCGGGTATTTTAAAAGTTCGGTTCGGGTTCAGTTCGGTTCGGTTTCGGTTCGGTTTCGGTTCTATNGAACCCGAACCGAACCCGAAATTTCGGGTCGGAACCGAACCGGAATCGAAGAACCGATCCGATTGCCCAGGCCTATTAACAGCAACAGTTAAATAAAGATTGAAGTTAAGATGAGTCAAAGGACTAATACAATGCTTAAGAAGTGATCTTTCAATGTCAAAAGAAAAGTAAAAAACCTGAGTTTCAATGTCTATCTCTCTATTAACGTATGTATTGGAATTACATAACATTCAATTACCTATATTACAAATGACATTAATTAATTTTTAGAAATTTATTTGTTATACAATATATGAAAATATAAACATTTTCTCAACACATGTGTAAACCAATATTAATATTGAGAGTTTAAAATTCATACGCTAATGAAAATAAAAACATTTTCTCAACGCATGGGCCACATGGGTAATATTATACACTGATGTCTCGTCACGATCTATATCTCTACACTGATGCCTTTATAAATACTAAATCAACTTAAACTCTCTTCATCCATAAAAACATAATACTACAAAAACCAAACTCATGAATCCAACGTTTTACTTTGTTCTTGTCACGGTTTTGGCCTCGAGCGTTTACGGTGAAGTTTTTGATATCAATGGAGATTTAATATTCGACGGTAGTTACTACGTCATCCCCGCNGTGCAAGAGTCTTCAGAAGTTGATAAGGGTATTCCTGTAAAATTCTCAAACTGGAAACCTAGAGTTGCGTTTGTTCTTGAATCACACGATCTTAACATCGAGACTGATGTCGCAGCCACGATCTGCGTCCAGTCAACGTACTGGTGGGTAGGTGAGTTCGACAGTAAGAGGAAACAGTACTTTATAGAGGCTGGTCCTAAGCCAAAAGGGTTCGGAGAAGATTCGTTGAAGAGTTTTTTCCAGATCCAGATAGCTGGATTTGATTCTTATAAGTTGGTGTTCTGTCCTTGGGATTGGGAATCTGACAGTCCGAAATGTAGTGATGTCGGAATATTCGAGGATGAAACCGGTGTTCGACGTTTGGCTTTAACTGATAGACCATTCTTGGTCATGTTCATGAAGGCTAAAGTGACTGAATCTTTGTCCGAGACCCTGTGAACTGAGAGACACGTCTTGATCTTAAGTTGTTTACTTTGACTTTATATAATAATAATAAAATCTCTCTGTTGTCTTGGAATTGAATAAAATATATTTTAAGTCTGTTTCTTTCATCACTGGCTTAATATTCGCATCAATCATGTATTATAATGAGTAATATTCGTATATTATATGGTCAACGATTATGATTCGTAAGGCCCATATATATAAGCCTTTTCTGAGCCCATGTAATTTGAATCAGTAGATATTAAAAAGCCTTATAAGTAATAAATTCCACAATTTACGTTACAAACCGTTAAAGTCAACTTATGATAAAACGTGCTGACCAAATTCGTCTTGGTGACTTCACAGTTTCTCTCCCATTGACAAATCTATCCTTTTGTCTCTTGTGAGCTTTGAACGATAATGGCGGAAACGATCGGTTCAGGTATATCCTTATTTTTCATCTTTAGGTTTCTGTTTTTAATCTGAATCTTTTGCATGATCGATGTTTGTGTTGAATCTGCGAGTTTATTAGATCTAGAACGAACAAAATGCATGGACCAATTATGTATGATTTGATATCACCGGAACCCTAGTTTTTGAATTTTGCAGCGTTGTTTTTCTTCAGGTTCGTCAATGTCTGACAAATCCGCTAAAATCTTCGTCGCTGGTCATCGTGGTTTAGTTGGATCTGCAATAGTACGTAAGCTTCAGGAACTTGGATTCACCAATCTCATTCTTCGAACACATGCTGAGCTTGATCTCACTCGTCAAGCTGATGTTGAATCCTTCTTTGCTCAAGAGAAACCAATTTATGTAATCTTAGCAGCAGCTAAAGTTGGTGGGATTCATGCTAACAACACTTATCCTGCTGATTTCATTGGTGTCAATCTCCAGATTCAAACCAATGTGATTCACTCAGCTTATAAACATGGAGTTAAAAAGCTTCTCTTTCTTGGATCTTCCTGTATTTACCCCAAATTTGCTCCTCAACCAATTCCTGAATCAGCTTTATTAACCGGATCACTTGAACCAACTAATGAATGGTACGCCATTGCTAAGATAGCTGGGATCAAGACTTGTCAAGCTTATCGAATTCAACATAAATGGGATGCAATCTCTGGCATGCCTACTAATCTCTATGGTCCTAATGACAATTTCCACCCAGAGAATTCTCATGTACTTCCAGCTTTGATGAGAAGGTTCCATGAAGCAAAGGTGAATGGAGCTGAAGAAGTTGTGGTGTGGGGCACAGGTAGTCCCTTAAGAGAGTTCTTACACGTTGATGATTTGGCTGATGCTTGTGTTTTCTTATTGGATCGATACAGTGGGTTAGAGCATGTTAATATAGGAAGTGGTCAAGAAGTAACGATCAAGGAGTTGGCTGAGCTGGTTAAAGAAGTTGTGGGTTTTGAAGGGAAGCTTGAATGGGATTGTAGTAAACCAGATGGGACACCGAGGAAACTCATGGATAGCTCAAAGCTTGCGTCTTTAGGTTGGACACCAAAGGTTTCTTTAAGAGATGGTCTTCGACAAACTTATGAATGGTATTTGAAGAATGTGTGCAACTAAATAAGTAATGTTTTCTTTCTCAGATACTATCACCAGAGCAATGGTGATTTACTTGTTGTTTGAGATTCAAGAATGGGCTTTTTATCGACATTGATTCGTTTTGAGTTTGATGAAATGTCTATATTTATTTACAGTGTATTCGTTTAGAGCGTTACCAGCAAAGAAAAGCCTTTCTCGGCCCAATGGGCTGACAAAAGGCTTGTAAAGATAGCGTTAACAAAATAAGGAGCTGAATCCCTAAAAGCCTCTGAGGCCGCCCCGCTCATGTTCAGACACGAACTTGTTGATGTAATGATGCCCACGATGACAGAACTGGGCTTCTTGGTAGAGATTGGATTGGTTAGAAATGGGCCAAAATTTAGGCCCATGGTAGAGGATAAATACAGCGGCTTATAGTTACGTAACATCAAACTGGGCCGAAGATTTAGGCCCACTATAGGAAAAATCGTGACCGTTGGATGTTGGTTATAAAATAATCATATAATGTTAAAGATGTGATTGGCTACAGAAGATCGCATTTACATAAAAAGGGCGAAACCCTCTACCTCCATCGCCGTTTCGATCTCTCTTCACTCTCTTATCTTCTTACACTCTTCAACGAAGAAGAAGAACCCTAGAAATCGAATAACAAGGTAATGAATCCTTAATCCTTTTTTATTTCTATAAAATCGATTACTTTTTTTACTTAGCTCAATAAGCTGAAGATCAATTTCATCTAATTTTTATCTCTCGAGCTCTTCATTGATTCGAGCTTTGGTTCTTCTTTGTACACTGTTTCCTAATCCTTAAGTGTTCAATTTAACTGCTGTGACCATCTGAGATACTGTGTATAACCCTAATTGATTTAGTGAAGAGTAAATTTATGTAACTTGTTGAGCGTATTTGGATTTAGTTTTGGGATTAATGGTTTTAAAGCTTTGTGTAGATGAATAGAGAAAAGTTGATGAAGATGGCTAACACAGTCCGCACTGGTGGTAAAGGGACAGTAAGAAGGTATACTAATAACTCTTTTTGTTGTTGTTGTTGAACATTTTCATGGTTTATGTTTCTCTGAACCATTATGATTTCATTTTAGGAAGAAGAAGGCTGTACATAAGACCAATACAACAGATGACAAACGACTACAGAGTACTCTTAAGAGAATTGGAGTTAACTCAATCCCCGCTATTGAAGAAGTTAATATCTTTAAGGATGATATAGTGATTCAATTCCTTAACCCTAAAGGTTTTGATAAAACTCCATAGTTGTTGTTTTGTATTGGTAATGGTTTCAATGTGTGTAATGGTGTCTCTGTTTTAATGTTGCTATTACAGTTCAAGCTTCTGTTGCTGCTAACACATGGGTTGTGAGTGGTACACCACAGACTAAAAGTAAGTGTTTGTATTCATTCACATTGATGATCTAATTTGGTTCAATACTCTTGTCTAATCTCAAAAATCTTACTTTTTTTGCTGTAGAATTACAAGATATACTTCCTCAGATTATCAGCCAACTTGGTATGTAACACATTTTAGTGTTAGACTTCTTCAATTTCCTTTCCCAAACTAACATTTTGTTTTGTTCTTTGATAATCTCAGGACCTGATAACTTGGACAACCTGAAGAAGCTAGCAGAGCAATTCCAGAAACAATCTCCAGGTGCAGGTAATAACATCCCAGCAACTATTCAAGAAGAGGATGATGATGATGTCCCAGATCTTGTAGTTGGAGAGACTTTTGAGACTCCTGCTACTGAAGAGGCTCCCAAAACTGCTACTTCGTAGATGAGGTAAAAGAAGAGATCACTTTCAAAGCCCCTAAATGTTTGTCAGATTCTTGTTTTTTTTACCTAATGCTTATGAACAGACATATTTGGTTTTTATTATGATTCACTTTGGTCCGAACATAAACAGTTTACAACATCTACTACTTATTACAGAATCTAAGCTACACACAACTATGAATATATCAAATTAAGTAATCAAGACTGTTCTGTTTTCCATATCCTCTGCTTTCCCCTGTTGTGTTAGTGTTTCATAAAGAGGAGCATTTCGCGTTTCTCTTAACCATACACTCACTACACCGCTTAACGCAGACGCAATACCAAACACAAAAAACGACATCATTGCGTTTTCCCTTCCCAACGCAACTAACAACGGTGCTGCTGAAGCTCCCAACATAAACGCCTGACGCAGAAGTGAAACCGCAGTGTTCCTTACGTTTGTAGGGAACAGCTCAACACAATAAACATATAGAACATCGTAAGCTGTAGAAGACGCCATGAATCCAACCGCTTCAACCGTAAGCTGCAACCATTTCGCTATAGATATAACACGAGTGACACGGTGAAGCGAGAGAACTGCACAAAGCATGCAAGAGACTCCAGCTAAGTATGATGAGTTTGAGAAAAGTGGACGACGATTCATTACACCAAGAAGGATACTTCCGATGAACACAGCTGGAAACTCCATTAAAGCGTTAACAGCAACTGTTAAATAAAGATTGAAGTTAAGATTCTCAGCGTTTAGTTGGATTCCATAGTAAACAAAACCACAACCAAATCCAGCCATCATAACCATTATGATTCTTTTCACAGCCCATTTAGTTTTCCAAAACTTCTCTTGTTCTTGTGAAGTTTGATCATCTCTTGTTGGAACTGGATCAACTAAGCTTAGATCCATCGGAAGTTGTTTCCCATTGAGTCTTGCAAGTTTCTTCAAAACCACCATAGCTTCTTTGTTACGTCCTTTAACAAGAAGCCATCGAGGAGACTCATAAGCAAAGGGTAAGAGACAAAAAGCATATATAAGTGGAAGAAATGAAATGATTCTATAAAGCTTTCTCCATGAGTTTCTCTCTATATAAGCCATAAGTGGTAAAGAAAGAAACCCTAACGTGAAGAAGAAGAAACCATATTGCCCTACTTGACCTCTCCATTTCTTACCTACGATCTCAGTTGCTAATACTATACAACAAGATCCTATTCCTGACCTAAAAAAACCATTTGCGAAACGCAAGAACGCGTAAACCCAAATGTTTTGTGAATAAGAGATCGCAAAAGTTGTCACAAATGTTAATATACAAGAAAGAAACAAAGTCTTCTTTCTACCAAACCATGAATCAGCAAGATAGCCATAAACACCAGAACCTGAGAAAACAAAACATGTAAAGATCCATCACAAGAAAACATGGTTTAGTTTCGAGTATGTTTCTTACCAAATAAAGATCCTATGAAGAATAGAGTTGAAGGAACAGCTACAAGAAACTTATGTTGACATATAAGATTCCATTCAGAAACAACAGTATCACTCTTTGTCCCAACCCATTCCCATTCTCCTATGGACAATCCACACAAGGATGAGCCATCTACTATAGCTCCCGTTGCAAGAAGCTTTGCAGCAGGCTGAGCATCGGAGAAAATGGAGATAAGAGTTGTCTGAGCATCAAAGAGCCAAGCAATAGAGACCAAGAGAGCATGCAAGATCTGAGCAAACCCTAATGCTCCTATATGTTGCTCGATCACTTCATCAACTGTGAGTGCATACCTATTAATGTTTGAGTCTTGTGGTTGGCTTGTGGCTTCTCCTTTCTCTGAAGCTGATGAATCATTAGATATGTTTGGTGATGTCTCCATGAGATCTGGAGCTTCTTGTTCCATTTTGTGTTTTGTTTCTAATGCTGTTTAAATTTTAGTTTTGTACGGTTGATATATGTTTATGTAAACGTCTTTATATATACACATGTTCAAGGCATGTTTTTTAAACAATTTAATAAACAATATACTAAGATAATAATCGTGGATACTGAGTCATTAAAGCTTTGTATAATCAAATATTTTTTTCATATATTATATATGTGAGAATTTAATTAAATTTTGAAAAAGAGTTACTTATAGTTTGAGAGCGACATCTTAACATAAAATGCAAACTCTTTTATTATTTATAAATATTCTTGTATAGTTATTAGGTTAGAGGTTACGTACAATATGAGTAGGTACATTAGAAGATAATTTGTAAGTTAATGAAAGAAGTGTTAAGTTACAATTAACGTGACGAGATTCATAATTTGTAAAACTCTCTTTTAATTTATTTTTTCTGTTTGTTTCTCTTTCGTCTAATTAATCTTTTGTCTACAAATGTTAACTCTTAAGTTCCCACAAATTTTAAAATATCGAAACAATTAAAATAAACGACAAAAGTAATGGTTAGAATTCAAGATGCATGACGAGAAAAGACAAAAATTTATATGCATGAAGACAACGTATAGATTAAACTATATGATATGTCTTTTTTTTTTTGATAAAATGTGAATATTATTTACCAAAAGGAACTGTTTTGTGGATACAAAAGATTAAAAATATTTAAATAGGAGCTGAAAAGGGGTAAAAAAATTAAAAGCCCCTTTTGAGATAAAATAACATTGACTAATGTTTAACTTCATACGAATCTAAACCAAGCTGAGAAAAACATCCTTTTCGATGGTGAGGATAGTAGAATGTCCTTTATGTTCCTGTCTATTTGGGCGAATAGTGCAGGTGCAGAGATGGAGGATTTGTTGTGTAGACGGCTATTTCGTTCTCTCCAAATGTGATAGATTGTCGAGTGTGTGGCCAATCGGATAAGAACATTCAGCTTCCCTCTATTGTCAGTAGAGAGTGAGTGCAACAGGCTGTTCCAATTCCTGAAAAAAACAGCAGAGATACCAAGTTTTGTGAATAATAGGGACCAAACCTCAATCGAAAACTCACAGTGCAAGAATAGATGATCTCTCGTTTCATCATGTCTATTACAAAGGTAGCATGATTTTGGCTCGGTGGAGCCCCAGTTGGAGATTATGTCCCTTGTGGGAAGTCTGTTCAGATGTGCTACCCAAAAAGTGAAAGCGTGTTTTTGTGTGGCTCCTTTAAACCAGACTGCCTTTGTCCATTGATGCTTAGGACCGGGTTCTGCAATGCCTAACCAAGTATTTTTTGAAGAGAACTTTCTTGCTTGGTGGTGGACTGTTTCCCAGAAGAATTCATCAGGGCCATCTCCATCGTGTGGAGGATTGTGGGTTATTAGCAGGCTTCGAAGCTGAACCAATATACCGTTTCTTGACCTAGAAGATGGTAGTTTCCACTCTCCATTGTTCACCACATCAGCCACCTTATTGTCTGAACTGAACCCAGTAGTTGAGGGACCTTTTGCGCCGAGGAGATCAATAATAGGGCCTTTGTCGGACCAGTTATCATGCCAGAAACTAGCTGTCTTTCCATCACCTAATTTGCATCTTAGAAAACGCTTTGCAAGAGGTCTGAGGTTGAGAAGAGAATTCCAAATCCAAGACGATGTGGCTGATGGTGTAACTGTCCAAAAACTTGAATTCTTGATTCTATTGTTTTTATTCCATGCTACCCATAGTGAATCTGTATTGGTGAAGATCAGCCAAATTAGCTTCAATAGCAGAACCTTATTCCATGTGTGAAAGTCCCGCAAACCCAAACCGCCTTCATCCTTAGGGAGACAGAGAGTAGTCCATGCTACTTTGGCGTAACATTTCTTAGTGGCATCTCCAGACCAAAGGAATCTTCTGCACATCTGCTCCATTTGTTTGAGACAGCCCTTTGGCAATGAAAAAGCTTGCATCCAGAAATTTGTCAGACTGTATATGGTTGACTTGATCAATTGTAGTCTTCCCGCAAAGGATAATGATTTTGTTGCCCAGTGGCTGAATCTTCTTTTGATATTTTCTAGCAATGGGGAGTAATCTGAGATAAGGAGCTTCCTATGCAAGAGAGGAAGTCCTAAGTATCTTATGGGTAGAGAACCTAATATGAAACCAATTGAATGGATTTGATCAGTTTCAGTAGGTTCTCCACCTGCCAAGAACAACTCTGTTTTTTCCATATTCATACCTGATCCCGATATTGAGTGGAAATGAACCAGTGTACTTTTTATTCCTTCAAGAGAGGCCACACTTCCATCGAAGAAAACCATTACATCATCTGCAAAGCATAGATGTGATATCCTTGGCTGTTGAGCAAGTGGATGATACTGGATTTTACCATTGTTATATTGTGATTCCAACAGTTTAGAGAATATTTCCATTGCTAGAACGAAGAGGTAAGGTGACAGTGGGTCGCCTTGTCTCAGCCCTCTCTCTCCTTCGAAGTAGCCACATAGATCTCCGTTTATGTTCAGTGAGAACCGAGTTGTTGTTAAGCACTGACTCACCCATTCAATAAACCTTGGATGGAAATTTGCGGCTCTGAGGGCACTAATGATGAACTCCCAATTTACTGAATCAAAAGCTTTTTTCAAATCCACCTTTAACATGCCTTTTGGTGAGATATTTTTCCTACCAAAGCCTTGTACCAACTCAGATGCTAGCAGTACATTTTCCACAAGAAGCCTATCCTTTATGAAAGCTGACTGTGATGTTGAAATGAATTGGGGCAGTAGAGACTGTAATCGCCTTGCTAAGATCTTGGATATCACTTTGTATATAACATTACAAAGTGAGATAGGTCTATAGTCCCCCAGCCTCTCTGATGTTGTTTTCTTTGGTATTAGTGTTATAGCTGTTGCATTAAGCTGTTTCAACATTTTTCCTGATGAGAAGAACTCTTGCACTGCTTGTGTGACATCTTTACCAACAATGTCCCAAGTGCTCTGGAAAAATTCTGCTGTGTATCCATCTGGTCCGGGTGATTTATTCCTCGGAAGAGCAAAGATCTCCCTCTTGATAGCCTCATCAGAGACTAGAGCAATAAGTCCAGCATTTACTTGTTCATTACAATAGAACGTAGTTAATTGCTCAATCTGATTATGATCTGACTCCGAGAGTGATGGTTGTTCTTTCCCCAACAAATTCTGGAAGAAGTCTATAGAATGTTCTTTGATCAGTTCTAGATCTTCAATTCTTGTACTGTTGGAATCGAGTAGATAGTGTATCTGGTTTTGAGCTCTGCATGAAGCCATCATTTTGTGGAAAAAAGCAGTATTCATGTCTCCTTCTGCTAACCATTTTATTCTTGACCTCTGTTTCATGAAAGATTCTTCAGCCTCTGCCAAGATCAACCATTTCCTATGAGCTTCTTTTTCCTCTTTTGCATTTTGGTGTGAAGGATCAGTAATGAATTTTTCTTGTCTAAACTTCAGTTCATTAAGAGCCTCTTTTGTCCTGTTTTCCAGATCCGAGAAGTTTGTTCTGCTTAATTCCCTGAGAGCATTTTTCAATGATTTTAGCTTCTTTACAAGTGTGAACATGGCTGTGCCATTCACTTTTGTCGTCTGCCAGTGATGTGAAACCGTAGGGATAAAGTCCTTGTGCTTTATAAGAAAATGTGAGAACATGAAGTGCCTCTTTGTTTTTTGTTGAGCTCCAATAGAAAGAGATATTGGGCTATGATCCGAAAACTCTGCATCTCCAAAGTGGCTGTATGACAAAGGAAAGGTCAACTGCCAACTCTCATTGATCAACACCCTGTCCAGTTTCTTGGCTATAGGATTATGTTCTTGTTTATTCCACCAAGTGAACTCTCTGCCCCTTGAAGTTAAATCAAATAAGTCTAAGTTCTGAAGACAGTTCCTAAAATCCTTCATACCTTTGGATACTCTTGAACCACACGTTGAGTCCTCATAGGGATTTAAGGTCTGGTTGAAGTCCCCCAGAAGAGCCCACGGCTTGTTGAAAATTAGAGGGTTTTGTGATAGAGATGCCATATCTTCCCATAGTTCCCTTCTTTCATATTTGCAGTTGGATGCGTATATGAAAGATATGATAACTTCTTGACTCTGATGAGGAAGTTTAACTTGACATGTAATCATTTGGCTCGAGGAGAATAATACCTTTAAGTTTATTGTTTGGTCCCACACTACCCAGATTCTTCCAAGTTCTGCCGAGGAGTAGTTATCTGCACTATTCCAGCCCGGGAAACACGATTGAATGATCCTACTAGCTTTGCTTTCTCTAACTTTTGTTTCAATTATACTACCAAAATGTGGCCGATAACCGCTAAGCCACTTCCTTAAGCTCCTATGCTTTACTTTACTATTTAATCCACGAACGTTCCAACAAAAAGTGTCTACTATCATTTAATGATATTTGTTTGACAAGGGGTGTTTCCCCTTGGATTTCCGCTCTTCCCGTCTTTTGCTCCTGCTCATTACAGGGATAAAAGGAGCCTCTGTTTCTCTTTCTTTTATGTACTCTGCTTCCGAGCTTTCAGATGAAGGGTCATGAGAAGAAGAGGATTTAAGTTTCTCTGCCTCTGATTCTACCTCAACACTAGAGTCTGAGTCTGAGTCAGATGAAACTTTTGTGTAAGCTACCTGTTTCCCTTTACCTTTGTAGCTTGGTATTACCTTCTTCTTTGAAAACTCCAATTGATTTTCTTTGATTACCAATGGTCCATTTGGGTTTGCTGAGAAGTTTGTAAGAGCCTTCGATTCTGTTTTATTGTGCTTTTGTGCCTTTGATGTAGAGGTTGGTTGATTAAGTTGTATGTCTGGGGATTGCTTTTGAAATCCTTGTTCTTTGAATTGTTTTTTGGGGTCTTCCTGATTGATTGGAAAAGCTCTTTTCTTTCTCGGGCATGACTCTGTTGTATGGGCAGAAGAGTTGCAGCTATGACATGTGATAGGAGCAGATGGGCATCTTCTAATAGAATGACCGATTTGATTGCAGTGGGAGCACAATGGAGGAAGCCATGGGCTTGAGACACGGATTCGGTGAATCTCCCCTGAGTCAAATTGCACGTTTACAGCCTCTGGTAGTTCCTTCCTAGGGTCAACAATGGTTAGCACCTTTGCTACTTCGAGGTTTGTCATATTCACTGTTGAATGGTGGCAATATTGAGGGTGTCCTAACATGCCTGCTATATGTTCCAGCCCTTCCTCAGAGAAGTAGTGTAGAGGAACGTCACGAAATTCAAGCCATACTGGTGCTTCTGTTAGTTCTGGCATTGTTGGACTAAGTCCTGGTTCCCAGGGAGCAACAAACATAGCTTGGTCTTCGACATGCCACATTCCCTGTTTGATAACCCGAAGTCTGGTAGCTGGGTTTGGTATCTTGATTAAGAAAGATTTCTCACCTAATTTTGAGACTGATATATCCCTTAGACGATTGCTCCATATTCCATTTAGTATAGCATGAAGAGTTCCCTGTGCAGGTGGCTTTCCATGGAATTGGCCTATGATGAAACTTTCCCATTTTTTCTGGTTGCGTTTGATGACTGCATTCGGAATTTTAATGCAAAATTCACCTGATTCTAACAGGAAAGGTTCACCTTTCTTCCTCATGTGGTTTGAGTTTCCTCCGACTACATCTCTCCAGGATATTTTTTTATTCCCAGCTGCTTCTTTTGGGTCAGTTGCAGGCAGGACGACCTCTACTTTGTCATGGTGAGAGGTGCTTTTCCTCGGATTTATTTGTTCCTGAAGTACAGATTGGATCTGAACATCATCCCCAATAACTAGAGTTTTTGTTGTCTGAAAATCTGGTTCTGGTCCTACGACATCGCCGGTCGGAGCAGACTGAGCAGCAGAAGCTGAGGAGCTTTCTTCAACGGAGTGAGTCTGTGAAGCAACTGGTGTTGGTTCTGATTTTGCGATCTAGCTATGATATGTCACCTAGCTATGCATGTGAGTTCTGAAGATCAGATTGGTTTGATACTTGTCATAAGTTTCTGATTATGATATCAAAAGTTTGGTTATTTTGTGGGTTTATTTTGGCTGAATACATGAAATTTGTGTTTGAACTTTGCAAGAAACAATTTTGTTAGAATTATCAAAAGAATAAAACGTCTCTCCTTTTAAGAGAAAGTATAGTTGAGTGTTACGTTTTGCATACACATTCTTTATGATATAAATATATGGTTTCAATAAGCTAATAATGAAATTCTCGATATATAAATTAACGAATCAAAATGTTAATTTAGAATTGTTTATTTTCATACTTTTCAACATATATATACATGTAAAATTGTA
Source organism: Leavenworthia alabamica (assembly GCA_000411055.1). Taxonomy (NCBI): domain Eukaryota; kingdom Viridiplantae; phylum Streptophyta; class Magnoliopsida; order Brassicales; family Brassicaceae; genus Leavenworthia; species Leavenworthia alabamica. Next base: position 131,307 of record KE156801.1, read on the forward strand.
ATAACAAATTTGAATGGAACAAATAAAAGTTAAAAATGGAACATAAGCTTTTTAACACCTAAGTTAAATGGGTTCTAGAACTCCTCAGGCTATTCAATTATTAAAAATAATAAACAAAAAGGTTGATACATAATTGCATAATTAAAGATTAGTTTAATAAAGAGGTGCGATCATCCCAAGAACCCATAAACAAAGTGGATTTAATAGTAGGATTAGGACAGTACTTAAGATGAAGTGTCTCTTGGTAGAGTTACGTAGATTATACTATATATTGGTATAATTTCTTATAAATGAGAAATATATACAAACACAATATATCATGCATGACTGTTCCTAATTTTGATTGTTTCGTGTTATTGTCAAATAATATTGGTTAGTTGAAATATTGTAATATAATCATGTGAGTTAAAATGTTAGAACACTTTTGAGGTCTAGACATCTAGTATTAGTGTAATAATTATCAAGTAATTAAACAATGAAGTTCGAACGTAATTAAGAAAATAGATAATGCGAAAACATCATCACATTTATGTTGCTAAATGACATAAGAAAGAAAATATTTTGGTTCACGTTTCATCAATCAAGTGAAAGAAGAATAAATATGAGAAAGACTGAAGACACTATTACTAGTGGAAGAACTAGTAATCACACAATGTAATATGCTATGATACCATATTATCATCTTGATAAACAAGACGTGACAGCTAACACATTTTGTTATATTCTCTTTAGAGTCTTCTAGTTCAAGCAACTTATTGATATTTATAGGTATAGTGATGACCTAGTTGTGTGTTACCTCTTTTCTCAAGACTCCATAAGTCACATTGAAGAACACATTGAAAAATGAAGATATATCAATTTGGTTATTTAAATATAATTTGTTTTAGACATACGTATGAAGATGATCATTTATATAGATATAAAATAATTTTGGTTTTAACAAATTATTCTGGTGTTAAGAGTTTTGTTGAAATGTGTTTCTAGATCCATTAGGCCCAATTTTATTTCTTGTCCTGGCCCATTTTAGTAATTATGACGTCTTTTTCATATTTCTGATTTATAAAATTAGCAATAAATGCATTAAATTAGTGTATGACTCGGTTTAACCATTTTTACCAACTTAAGATTTACTTTTTTTTTTTTTAATTAAAAAGTTTTTTGTCAACATATTTATAAACTGATTAATGTTAGGAACTTGAAACTGAAACGTATACAAACCTGAAGACGAACATGCCTGAATTAAACTCGTGCTCTAAGTCTTATGTTACACTGTACATTTTGATCAAAGAGATAAGAAGGAATCTGGGGTCCACTAAAGTCAGTTTTGTAAATGTGTTTTGTCTTCGATATTAGTTGTGTTCTTTAATACTTGTACCCAAAAATTCTGACATTTGTCATTGTCGATTTATTTTGATTTATACAGTTAATGACTGAAATAGACTACTTAATATCAAAACGTGGCATATGTTATACACAACACAAGAACCAAAACCGTATAAAGTAAAATTCAAGTGCGAGTTTATTCGAATAAACACAAAAAATATATAGTTTATTGACATAAAAATATATAGTTTATTGACATGGTCCAATACATCGTAATCATTACACTATAGTCTTACTTATAGCGTTGGCGACTTAGCGACTCGGAGTAGTGTGATGAGCAAAACGACAACGTATAGGACACGTGACCTTGTCTAAACATAGTAACTTACTACTTTTGCCACGTATTCAAAAACATTATAATTCATACTCTTTAAATGATATTAATCTATTTAGATATTTAAATAATTATTTTTATGTCCACCATCTAATTACACTATGCTATGCTATCTCACATGAACTTCATTACTTAGTCGGTAGAACTTTTAGTACTGTATCAGTACTTGCTAACCACTACAAAATAAAATTAATTAAATTATAAACGTTTTTGAAAAACATGGTTAAAGCAAATCTAAAAATAGTTTTGGAAAAAGACAAAAAATAAATAGAGTAGAAAAAAAAAAACGCGACAGCCGACGCAGTTTGACAAACGCGTCACTAGGAAGCGTCACTACCATTTTTTTCTTTTTTAATATTATTATTTTGACGTTTTTAAAATTTTCTTCATTTTTAAAGTTTAAAATTATCGCACAAATTAAAAATAATAAATAATATTTTAAATATATTATTTTGTACCTAAATTTGTTTTAATAATTTATTAATTTAATCATTACATTTTAAATTTTATAATTTTTAATTATATAACTATTGATTTGATATGTTAATTTTTTTAAAAAAATACTAAATAATTTGTAATATTATTAATAATAAACCTTACAACAAAACAAAAATCTTATTAATGGTTTCTTATAAAGGTTTATTCTTATCCACACTCATCGCACAATAAAAAGGGTATTTTAGTTGTTATGCCTAACAACTAATCCATATTTAGTTAATTATCTTATAATAGAATAATATATACATCATATTCAATAGTATATAATAAACAAATAAATGAAACTATAACCAATAAAAATTTTGTTTGCAATGTGAGTAGATTTTTGGTGTCATAATGATGTAATAATGTCTATTTTCTTTTTGTCTAAAGTATACAAAGTAAAAAATAGTGAAACCAAACATAAACTTTTCACGTCTATATTTTTTTAAACTTTATTTTTTGGTATATAGAAATAAATAACAATTTAATTATAGCTAGATATTTTGTTTATTATTTATTTATTAGAAACAAAAGAAAATATAAACAAAAGACTTCAGTTTCATTTTCTTACTCGCGGTTTCGATTTTATTTAAACATTAAATTAATTACCTAATAAATAAAAAAGGATCAGAGAGTGAGTGAGTAAGTGTCAGAGAGATAAAGAGCAGAAGCGTTTCGTCGTCTTCTTCATCTTCTTCCATTAATACAAATCAATCCTACTGATCATAAAGCTTTTATTCATATCTCTACACTTTCAGTTTCTCTGTTTCCATTTTCCTCTGAGATTTAAACTTTACCTCAAAATCTGTAAAAACCAGTTTTTTAAAATACCCAGAAACTGTGTTCTGTTCTTTTGTGGTTTTTCATGTTTTGGTAAAATTTGACGGAAAATCTGGGTATTGGGATTTATAAAAGGATTAAAAAGGAAATAACTTTATGTTGGAATTATAAAGCTATCATATTGAGATTTTATTATATTTCCAAATTTAATGTTCAATTTGGTAGACTAATTTGTGAATCAAATATCCAAAATCATAGAGATTCAGAAGAAGAAGAAGAAGAACAGAGAAGGTAGAAATGTGGTGGTGGTGTTCTTCAACTAAAGGACGTTCAAATCTTGAGAGGTTTCTCTTAGGCATAACTCCTAAGCCTTCTTCATTCTCTCTTCTTCCTCTGGTAATTTCATCATAAATTAATCATTTTTAAAACTAGTTTTAATCGGTTTCTTCTTCTCCAAAATTTCGTCTTTAGTCTCTCAAAATGATGTATCAGACAACCTAGACCTTGTAATGATTTGGTGTAATAGTTTAGATGAGATTTGGTAAAGGAGACAATACATATATCATTTCTATGGATTCTATATCAACACGTGGAAACGTGTGAGAGACTTTGTTTACTGAAAATTTTATATTATTTTATTCAATAATCCAATAGCTTTTGGTTTAAATCATCTTGATGTTTGCTATATACTCTGTATCTGTATCATTAGAGGGTAGTTTAATCAGTAACTATGGTTTATATCTGAGTTTTATGAATCAAGAGTCAGCTTTATTGGTGACATCAGCTAAACATTGGTTCTGTATATTTTAGGCTTCAGTGTTGGTTGCTGAGCTGTGTGAGTGATGTTTAACATTTTTGTAACAGGAACATGGAAAAGATGAGATTGAGTATTATTACAGGCTTAGTGATCTCTGGGACAGTTATGATGAGATGAGTGCTTATGGTTTTGGATCTCAGGTTTATTTAAACAATGGTGAAACTGTTATGCAATACTTTGTTCCTTATCTATCAGCCATACAAATCCAGACTAACAATCCTAGGTTACCTAAACAATCATTGTCTTGTTGCTTTGGACAAGTCTTGGTTTTTGTATTTAAACTACTTTTGGTTTTGTAGGAACCATAATGAGTTGGTTGAATCTGAGAGTAGTGAGTGTTGGAGTGATAGTGAGAGTGAGAAGTTATTGTCAAGATCAATGAGCAATGATTCAAACAAAACATGGGATGCTATCTCTCAAGATTCAGTTTTCGATCCGGATATTACATCGCCATTGCTGAAAGATAAACTTGATTTTAAGTTCATCGAAACAGATCCTCCGTATAAGCGAGTTCCCTTAACTGACAAGGTTCTCTTCTCATCTCTCCTCTGCATTGCTTACTCTCCTTTGGTTTCTGATGTTCTTGTTTCAGATAAATGAATTAGCCGAGAAGTATCCGCAACTCATGAGCTTAAGAAGTATTGATTTGTCTCCTTCAAGTTGGTTAGCTGTTGCTTGGTACCCAATCTATCACATCCCAACTTGTAAATACGAAAAGGATTTGTCAACAGGGTTTATAACTTATCATACTCTATCTTCCTCTTTTCAAGGTATGTAATGTATGATGACTTAACTTACATGTTTCTTGGATTCATCTTAATGGTGTTATAAGTTGCAGACAATGTAGTTGAAGGAGATCATATGAACAACATAAGTAATGAAGATACTGAGTGTTGTCTGATGAACAAGAGAATACCATTGCCTCCATTTGGTTTAGTTACTTATAAAATGCAAGGAGATCTTTGGAGGAATACAGGGTTTGATCAAGATAGGTTGGTTTATCTTCAAGGTGCTGCAGATTCATGGTTGAAACAAGTTAATGTTGATCATCATGATTATAACTTCTTTATAAACTCAAGCTTCTAAGTTCTAAGATCACTTCTCTCCAAAGGCTTTTTGGAAAACACTTATAAACCTGAACTGTTCTTTGTTTGTTTCCTTCTCTATGGTTTTGTGTTGGCTTGTTGTGTTGTTTTAGGTAGCAACCACTATTGCCTGAGTTTTTTTTTATGTAAATGGATATGTGAACAGAGGATCTTGTTTTGTACTTTGTGTCTAAAATATATAAAAAGTCCATGTTTTTTTTTATTACCACGATAAACCACATTTTTTATTATTCTACAATTTATTAAAAGAATAATTATAATATAAAAATTATAAATTTTTAATTAGTACGCTATAACTGTTTTTATAATTTATATTTTTTTGGGTGAAGAATTATAAATCTGAAAATTCGAATTTATATATTTTTTTATGTGTAAAATTATAAATCTGAATTTAATTCTAGTAAAAAAGCTTATGATATTTCCTAGCTAATCCCATATGAGTCTAGCTAATTCTTATCCATTTATTCAATGTGATATTATAAAAAATATCATTATCCTAAAAAAATAGTTGAGTTTACAGCAACTCAGCACTTTGACTTGTTTTTTATAAAGATTGGGTAATAAAGTTGTGACTTGTGAGTGACTCTATATGCACAATGTAACCGTCATTATATATTTATTTATTTATTATATCTTTATTTCAGCAATCGTTATCTATTTTAATGGTAGATGAAGATAGAGAAATGGATATTTTATTTTATTAACGAACATAATTAACGATAATGGATTGGTGGCTATTTGGAACACATAAGATATACTTAAACAAGATAAAGATTCACCTTTGTCGATGGATATGATTCATATAATAACAAATTAGCAATAATATAATAATATAAATCTTTTTAAAATAGGTTTAAAAAGTCAAATGAATAAGCCATATGACGTTTTAGGTCAATCAAGGTGTGTATATATTCATCACAAAAAATAAATCATTAACAAATATATATATTTTCTTATAGTCTATTACATAATAAATATGATGCAAATGTTTATTTATAAAGAAAATATTTAAAATTATATTATTTAATTTGCAATAATTTATGTTTTCTCTACAAAAATTAAACGTTTATATTCAACGTATTATGAACAGTATAGATAAATACATTTTGCTTTCTTTATAAATAAAAAAATTCTATAAAAAACCATTGAAGATAAATACATTTAGGCTATCTTCATAAAACAATTCTATAAAAAACATATTTTTTCTCTAAAGAAACCACTCTTAGATTATCCACTTGGTTATTATATCTATTATTTTCAGTCTAATCAAAATATTCAAATCAATGACGTTACTGTGATCCTTTACTTCAAATTCACGATAGAGTGATGGTCAACTAACTGACAAAGCAAAACTCAACAACAACAAAAAAACGACAAAAGTCTTCAACGTGGCTTCCATTGACTTCTTCATAATACAATTTCTAAGTATGGACCCATTCACACATTTGTCTTAATGTCGTTTTATATTATGAACTAGTTTAATTGGTTTATGAGTTTATCATTCAAATGCACTTTAATTACACATGTCATCTTCACATTTTCACTTTATTCTTTATATTTCACTTTTTGGGTATACACTATATATAAACTTTACAATCTTAGATATAAATTTTATGTTGCATTATTTTCATTGGTTAAACACACAAGTATGTTTTATTGTAAGTGCATGTGCTCTCGAACGAGCACTTTGAAGAAATTAGTCAACTATATAAATCGCATTTTACAACCGTCTTATCTTATTTTATAACATTATTACGAAAAAAACTTATCATTTCAATGCTATTCATGACTCCAATACCATTCTCTATATAAATGTAACAATACAACGCAAATATATTACATAGATAACTCATTTTCATATATATATAAAATTATTTGTACATTACTACATGGCTACGTTAAAACTCTGGCTATGTTTGTTCTTGATCTGCGTTTCCTTATCGTGTTCATCAGCGTCTCGACAGCTGCAGCAGCCTTTTCCAAACGTGATTAAACGAGGACGTATGATGAAAGAAGCTGAGGAAGTGTTGAAAGTGAATATGAAGAAGCTAATGGAAAGAGGTTTTGATGAGTCAATGAGACTCAGTCCTGGAGGTCCTGATCCTCGCCATCACTGAACCTTTGTTCTTGATCAAGAACCGGTTTAGAAGAAAACATACCAATCCGATTTTTTAGCCTTGTTTTTACCTTTGGTGTAACAAAAATAAATTATGTATGATTTTTGCATGTTTTACGTAACTATGAAAAGTATATATACACTAATCAACGTTAGATTCTCAATGTAATTTTATGGCCTATGCTAAATTTAATATGCTTTATACATTCAATTAAAGTCGAATCTCTCTGAATTAACTAAACCGGGTTGGTTTATTATCCTCGATTTTACTACCGGTTTGGTAATTTTTTTAAGACACGTAGGCGGGTGTTATATGATTATTATTACCACGTCACACTTAACACATGTCTGAATCAATTCCCTAATTTCTCGGGTTCTTTAGGCGCGTGTGTGCGACTCACAATTGCTTCCTAGGGTTTCGTTGTTCCGATTCACAGTCAATGTTCATGAACCAAATCTCACCGGATCTTCAATTCCTTGTTTGAAATCCCCAGTATTGGCGTTGTGTAAAAGAAACCCTAATTTTCTGTTCAGAGAAATTGTCAACTCCTGCAATGGCGTCTGGCCAGAGAGCTTCGAAGACGAAGCATAAATGTAGCGACAGTGGTAACAAGAGCCAAAAGAAATCGAAGCCGATGATATCTACTCCGCTCGTGCCACCGTTAAACTCGCTTGGATCGGAGGATGATCATCAGATGATGATGATAAGTCTGAGCTCAATTTCGAAGCTTGAAGTTAGGAACTTGAAGAGGAAACTACAATCTGAACTCGATGAAGTTAGGAGCTTTATCAAGCGACTCGAACCACTAGGTAACATCTCCGGCGACGATTTTACACCTCTGCCACCGAACAAGAAGCTGAAAACAGCAAACGGTGGTAAGAAAGGAAGACAAGGAACTCCTGTTGATAAAGCTACGATTCAGATTTTGAAGAACTGTAATAATTTGCTTACGAAATTGATGAAGCATAAGTCTGGATGGGTTTTTAATACTCCTGTTGATGCTGTTAGTCTTGGTTTACATGATTATCATACTATTGTTAAGAAGCCTATGGATTTGGGAACAGTGAAGACTAAGTTGAGTAAGAGTTTGTATAAGTCACCTTTGGAGTTTGCTGATGATGTGAGGCTTACTTTTAACAATGCATTGTTATATAATCCTGTTGGGCATGATGTGTATCGTATGGCTGAGTTGTTGTTGAATATGTTTGAAGAGAAATGGGCGCCACTTGAAACACAGTATGAGTTACTTAATAAGAAGCAACAACCAATCCGTGATACCGGTTTTCAAGCTCCCGTTTCAACAAATACTCGTAATGTGGAGTCATTACCATTACCTGCTCCTACGCCTTCTCCATCTCCTGCTCCTCTTACAGTAGTTGAAAATAGGACTTTGGCGAGAGCAGAATCTATGACAAACCCAGTGGAACCTGCAGTTGTAACTGTTGTCTCTGAGAAGCTGGAAGAAGAGAAGGTGTCTGCAAACAGGGACCTGACTTTTGATGAGAAGCGGAGACTTAGTGAAGACCTTCAAGATCTACCTTTTGACAAGCTAGAGGCAGTTGTTCAGATTATAAAGAAGAGAAATCCAGAACTTTCTCAACATGATGATGAGATTGAATTAGATATTGATAGTCTTGATCTCGAAACACTTTGGGAGCTTTACAGATTCGTAACTGAATATAAGGAAAGCATGAGCAAGGAAAAGAAGGAACATGGATTAGGCTCAGAAAGAGATGCTGAATCTGTTCACGATAGTGTCCAAGAACCAGTGAGTGCAAAAATCTAATGATTATTCACTTCTCTTACTTTTACTATAAATTATACTAAGTTAATAATATTATGTTTCTTCTTCTGTCGTCCCAGAACACTTTAGTAACTGGCCTTGAACCCTTAAAAGTTACTGAATCAGGTGAGCTTTTAATTCATAAGATAGTATCAAACTCTGCTGTATTAGTCTATTATATCCACTGCAATAAATCTTCTTTAATTAGTATTTTTTGATACTTTAAAAGGTCATGTTGCATCTCCAGTTCGAGAAAAAGTAAAAGCTGGTGGATCATGTAGTTCTAACAGTTCTAGTAGTGGCTCAGTCTCGTGTTCTAGTGGTAAAATGTTTACTGTTCTTCCCTTACCATCATCACATGTAGAAACCATATTTCTCACATTCCTCTTTTGTTATGTAGATTCTGACAGTGACAGCTCAGGGCATGGATCTGATACTGGTAATTAAACAAGATTGTGAAAGTATTTAGCATAGGTGGGAGCCATCTTGTTGTTTATTTCAAACTTTTTTCATCTTTTTCAGTCCAAAACCGGATTGTTTCTGTATTAGGATATTGTTAACTGTACAGGAAAGTGACCTTTTAAAGTGTTATGTTTCAGGCTTGTCATCAAGGGCTTGTTCTGTACTTCTTAATTGTCTTGTTGTCTTATGTTCATAACTGCTCTCCTATGGCCCCATTACTAGATTTTGTGTCTTGCTGGGTCAGATTTGTTTCTCTTTAATACCCTAAGATCAGTTAACAATAAAAAGACATGTTACCTAATGGAGAAAGTTCACCAACTGGTGGTTGTATTGAACAGATGCTTGTGTCTGAAGATACTCAACTCTTTCAAACACCCAACATAGATAGATTCATAACCTTAACATCAAGAAGATGAAGTTCTAAACGAGTTGTTTCTTCCATTGAAATGTTGATACAAACTTCTACAGATTCTCGGATGATTCAATCCATTTTCCGAGTTGTTCTTGTTAGTCTTCTAGTTCTAGGATCCGCGAGATGGATCCTTGATGAACTCAAGGCCAGCGAGAGTTTGATATTCCAACTATACAGTTTCAGACAGAGAGAGCCAGTGTTTGTTACCAAAGAAGATCAACTTGATGAGAGTTGCAATGTCTTTGAAGGACAATGGGTATGGGACAATGTCTCTTACCCTCTTTATACAGAAAACAACTGTCCTTACTTAGTGAAACAAACAACATGTCAACGAAACGGACGACCTGATTCTTATTACCAAAACTGGAGATGGAAACCAAACTCATGTGACTTGCCTAGGTAAGAACAAGAAAAAGCATGTGTTGATTCAAACTTTGAGTAGTGTATAAAACCTCTTGAGATGTTTCAGGTTTGATGCTCTGAAACTTTTAAACATGTTGAGAAACAAAAGAGTAATGTTCATAGGAGACTCAGTGCAGAGAAGCACATTTGAGTCAATGATCTGTATGGTACAATCAGTAATACCTGAGAAGAAGAAGTCATTTCACAAGATTCCTCCTATGAAGATCTTTAAAGCTGAGGTAACACTAACAGCATTAAAACAAAACTCATCTTCCTTTAACATTGTTTGTTTCTTGTAAATTGAAACTGTATGAAACTTTGATCAGGAATACAATGTATCTATAGAGTATTACTGGGCACCTTTTATAGTGGAATCTATATCAGATCATGCAACTAATCATACAGTACACAAAAGGTTAGTTAACCTAGACGCCATTGAAAAACATAGTAAGAGTTGGGAAGGAGTTGATGTTCTAATCTTTGAAAGCTATGTATGGTGGATGCATCAACCTAAGATCAATGCAACGTAAGCCATATTCAAGTCTCTTAACGTTCCAGTACCTAGTATGAAAGCTTACATGTATATTTGTATATGTAGATTTGGTGATATCAGTAAAGTCCAAGAATATAATGTAACAACTGCTTATAGAATAGCATTAGAAACATGGGCTAAGTGGTTTAAGACAAAGATCAATCCAATGAAACAAAGAGTCTTCTTCATGAGTATGTCTCCAACTCATCTATGGTACGTACAAAACATCTATATATATAGTTTTTACAAGAAAAGCTTCAGTGATTTTGGTGTGTGATCTTGGTAGGAGCTGGGAATGGAATCCAGGGAGTGATGGAACATGTTATAATGAGTTATATCCAATAGATAAAAGATCATATTGGGGCACAGGATCAAACCAAGAGATGATGAAGATAGTTAGTGATGTTTTAAGTAGAGTTGGAGAAAATGTTATGTTCTTGAACATAACACAACTATCAGAGTATAGGAAAGATGGACATACGAGTGTGTATGGAGAACGAAGAGGGAAGCTTTTGACAAAGGAAGAGAGAGCTGATCATAAAAGCTATGGAGATTGTATACACTGGTGTTTACCAGGTGTTCCTGATACATGGAATGAGATTGTTTATACATATTTGTTACGTAGTCATCGTAGCTCTTTCTGATCAAAAACTCATTATTGAAACAAAGTTTTCCAAGGTACTACAGAGTCACTGAACCTAAAGCCGATGTGGTGGCCATACATAACCATAGATTAGATGTGTATACATATATATAATCACATTACATGCAATACACAGTTTCCAAAAAACGGCAACCACTTTTACATTAAGAAAACAAAACAACAAAGCCACCGACCCTCTTGTACTTCGCTACACACATGAGACCTATCCTGTGACAAAAGAAATGGATCAGTCTGTGAAAGTACAAAGACAATACAAAATCTGGTACTTAGTACTTACATTATCCGAATGAACCACGACATATCTGAGATCCACAAAGACATATCCTCTTTCCATGTAAAAGACTCTCATCTCTTGTCTCAGAACTAAGAGAAACACCATAATCATAAGTCAACTCCGCCATTGGAGGAACATGACGAATGGCAAAGAAAGCAATGTGAATAACAGATTCACCATTTCCTTCACACACAACTGGCTGCCATAGAACATTAGGGGAGCAACTATGGTTTATGAACCGAGCTACATTTCCAGATTTCTTGGCATTGATCCGGAGTGGTGATGAGAGATTAAACTCCTCTGGAACTTCATCTGAAGGGTTCTCATCAACTAATCCAGGCTCATAATTCCATTTAAACGAGTTATAAACACGCGATGTAGCTGATGTATCAAAGACATACTCATCATCATCATCTTCTTGGTCTTCTCTATTGTCTGTGACTTCACCAGCATATTGACATATGAAAGAACCAGCACGAATGGGATCCCAAGAACGTAAACCCCAACCACGATTACTTGTCTTAAACACTTCTAAACGAAACTTCAGTCCTGTCTGAATCACTTTGTTTTTGCAGTTGGCATTACATGGACAACTTAAGCCACATTCATGTATCATTGGTCTCCTAGAAACTAACATAACCCCATTCAAGTAAGGGAGATCACCACCATTTTTTCTGATACAAGCACAGTTTAAATCTCCTGGTGAACACGAGCCATGGCAAGAACAGCCAGTTGTTGGCTGGGTTAGGTTAAAGGACTCTGAGTATTTTAAAGAGGTGATATAGTCAAAATAAGCAGGACCCTTCTCTTCATCAATGTCATTGACAAGTGAAACAGGTTTAGTTTCAGCTCCTGAAGTGAGATCTGGAAGGATAAGACCAGGTCTTGTGGTTAACCCATCTTTCCACATCTGAACTGATTTCCAAATACCAAAAGCTTGTGGTTGATCAGAGAGTCTCACCAACTTATACTTAAATGTGTTACAACCAGATTTGCCTTTCTCTACCCAAGACTCCGATATCGAATAAAGCCCATCATAGATATAGATCTTTCCTGTTTTGCTATCTGGATCATCTTCTCCTCTTATGACCCTTACTCCAGTTCCTTTCCTCAAGCTTTTCTCTAATGCTAGATTACCTCTTTCAAGCTTTTGATCAGATGCTTGTCCATTCTTGTCTGCATTACCGCCTTGTCCACTGTAAATTAAAGTCTCAGGATCTTGAGCTTCACCATCATAACGTCCTGATGAAACAATACTAGTTGCTAAAGGCTCTTCATCTGTCTCAACCTTACTAGTTATATAATCAATACCAGCCATTGTCTGCATGTGAAGACCTACTAAACACATCTCGATCCGAGAGAAGAAAATATCTCCAACCTCAATTCCAGGAACCATCCCAACCCTCTTCTTCATGTTTGTACGCACTCCATTACTCATCAAAATACCCGCTGCTTTCGAAGTAGCAGCCTTTGTAAACTCTACTTGACTAAGCCGTCTCCTAACTGCATCAAAACGCATCAATACACTACTTACTAAATACTCATTTCCATCTTCTCGTTCTGCTACACTGATCCCACTATCAAAACCTGCATTGAATCTTTTCACTACTTGACCATCCATATTAGCCTCGTTAACCACAGTCTTCTTCTCTTTTTTCTTCAAACTACTACCAGATCCTTTAGGACGGCCAACTCCTCTTTTAGTTCCACTAGAGCTACTAGGACCATTTGAAGCATTAGGTGTTCGATATGATCGAAGAGGTTGAACAAACGATGGAGAAGGTATCTCCTGAGCTTGGTTAAGATCTGGAGTATCTTGTGTTGGTTGTTGTATTCCAAATGGGAAGTAAGGAGAAGAAGAAGAACCAAAAGGTGGACAATTAACAAATGGTGGACCTTGATTACCATTAGGAAACACAGGTTTCAAGCTTCGCAATGGTTTTACATCTAACACTATTGACTTGTCATAATGGTTAGTATTGAACCCTGGAACTCCTTCCATTGCTAAAGCTCCTATCAAAGTAAGAAAATATGAAAAAAACGAAACTTTGTATTAAGAACAATATACAGAGTTTAGATTATCTCCCACAAAACCTAGTTCAAGCTATCAAATTAGGGTTAATATCAGAACAAGCAAAAAAAAAAAAGGAAACCTTTTTTTTTTAATGTAAAGATCTATACTTTAGATTCGTAAAACATCAATTGAATTCTACAGATATATACCAAAACTAAAACATATTATTTTCAGATTCACCAGCTAAAACAAAACAAAATCTACAGTGCAGCATTAAATTCCAGATAATTAAATACACAGAACGATTTAATAAGAAATTAGATTCATACTAACCTGAAGAAGATGAGAAAATAGAATTAGAGCTCCGAATTAGACGAATCCTGACGACAGTGAGTGAAAAATAAGAGAGAAGCAAGTGACGAAGTTTACAGAGAAGCCTTCTCTTTTTTAAAGTAATTTCGAGATTTGACTTAACCGTTGGATGAAATAAGCAAAGACGTTACTATTTCAGAGAATACGGTCCGTTAGATTCGAGTTTGCGTCATCTCTACCGTTTAAAATAGTTTCAGACAGTGCTTTGAAAATGATGAAGTTTTATTACAAGACCTATCTGGTACATTTTCTTTGTTTCGTTTATCTCGTGTCACTGTTTGTTTTTTTTGCTTTTATTCAGCAATTTATTACCTATGAAACGGTTCACAACAATAAATAAATATATAACAAATATAATTTTAGTCTAAAGTTTTTTCATATTTGAATGTTATTTAATAATTTCCACTCTTTTTACTTCGGAACCATTATTTCAGACCAAAAGAAAATTTTTATTCAATTTGTTTCAAAAATAAAATTCATTGTATATGATTACAATAATAGGCGTCTTATTTGGGCTTTACATAGGCCTATAATTTACAAATATTGGCCCATTTACATTACCAGTAGTTAAACACAAAACACACTGTTACGAGATTACCGAACTGAACCAGAGCCATAAGAGCTTCTTGCAAGATATTTCAAATAGCACAACAGCTTCACGACATCTCACATCGTAGATCTCTTCGTTGGATCTTGTTCCGTACAACTCAGTGTCAATTCCGTTACTTCAATCATCTGTTCCCTAAGATTTGAATCCAGAAGCTTTTCCACTAGATAGTATCTATATATTTAATGAAATGTTTTGCAAAATAATTTGGGCTTGTTGAAAATTATAAAGGAGATATAAATTAAAGGCCCAATAGATATTAAAGCCCAGAATAAATAATTAACCAGACCAATAGGTACTGGACTTATTGGGTAGAACAATCGACTTGAAAATTTAAAATTATAAATGGGTTGTAAAAGAATAATATGGGCTTTTTTCAAATTTAAAAAGAGATGGACCGAATATCTAAGGCCCAAGTACATTAAAGTCAACGAAACCCATAAGTTAGTTGACTGCGCGTAAAAAAATTCCCCACTCGCATTAATAGCGCGTGGTAATAATTCGCCCAAATTCTCTGAATTTTCGTGGTATATAATAAGACAAATACGCTTATTTTCTAAAATTACATCGTTATAGCGCGTGGAAAAGAGATTTTATAACTTTACAGAAATAATAAAAAAACACAAGCGATTATAATAAAATAATTCACTGCAGCTAGGCTCAAAATTACTTCGCTTAGTAACCGTTGATCTTATCTTTGGATTAGTTATCATCGATGGCTGAGTACTTTATAGTGGAGGTTGAATCAATATGTTGATGAGCTGAGAAATAATACTAAGTCTATAACAGAATTTAACCGCCATTTTTTTAGTCTTCTCTTTTTAACTTCTTCTCTAACTGATTAATCTCTCTTTTTCCCGAGAAAATTTAATTTTCTTTCAGCTCTGAGAAAATCTTCGGTCGAAGAGCTAAAATGAGGAAACGAATCGATTCATCTCTTCTGTATATGGTATTCGTTCTGCTTCTTCTTCTTCTTGGACAAATCGACGTAAGTATCATAAGAAATTTCAGTAGAATCAGTAGATTCCATATAAAATTCTTGCGATTAGATTCCGGAAATGAACAGAAGTTTTCGATTCTTCTCTGATTTGCTTCGAATGTTAGAAATTAAAGGGATAATCTATATTTTAGCTGATTCGTTTACTGTTGAATTCTTTGTTTCACTGTTTCGTTTTATTACAAGACCTATCTGTACCTTTTCTCTGTTTCGTTTTTCTCGTGTCACTGTTTGTTTTTTTTTGCTTTTTTTGTTCTATTCAGCAATTTATTATCTATGAAACGGTTCACAATAATAAATAAATATATAACAAATATAGTTTTAGACTAAAGTTTTTTCATATTTGAATGTTATTTAATAATTTCCACTCTTTTTACTTCGGAACCATGAAAAGTAAAATTTTTATCCAATTTGTTTGAGAAATAAAATTAAAAGAGATTATTCATTATTTAATAAATGAGTCCATATTTACCAAACACGTACATGGTTACAATTATAGGCCGTAATATTTGGGCTTTACATAGGCCCATAATTTACATTATTGGCCCATTTACATTACCAGTAGTTAAACACAAAACACACTACAACGACATTACCGAACTGAACCAGAGCTAGATGAGCTTCTTGCAAGATATTTCAAATCACACAACAGCTTCACCGCATCTCTCATCGTGGATCTCTTCGCCGGCTCTTGCTCCGTACAACTCAGTGTCATTTCCGTTACTTCAATCACCTGTTCGCTGTTCCCTAAGATTCGAATCCAGAAGCTCTTCCACTAGATAGTATCTGTATATTTAATGAAATGTTTTGCAAAATAAATTGGGCTTGTTGAAAATTATAAAGGAAATATAAAATTAAAGGCCCAATAAATATTAAAGCCCAGATAATAGTTAACCAGAACAATAGGTAATGGACCTATTGGGTAGAACCATCGACTTGTAAAATTAAAATTGTAAATGGGTTATAAAATAATAATATGGGCTTTTTCCAAATTAAAAAAGAGATGGACCAAATATCTAAGGCTCATGTAGACATTAAAGTCAGCGAAACACATATGTTAGTTGACTGCGCGTGAAAAAACTTTCCCCACTCGCAATAATAGCGTGTGGTAATAACTCGCTCAAATTCCCTGGTTTTTCGTAGTCTATAATAAGGCAAATCAGCTTATTTTCTAAAATTACATAATTATAGCGCGTGGAAAAGAGATCTTATAACTTTACATAATAATAAAAAAACATAAGCGATTATAATAAAATAATTCACTGCGGCTAGGCTCAAAATTACTTCGCTTAGTAACCGTTGATCTCATCTTTGGATTAGTTATCATCGATGGCTATGAGTTGTTTTATAGCGGAGGTTTGAATCAATATGTTGATGAGCTGAGAAATAATATTAAGTCTATAACAGAATTTAACCGCCATTTTTTTAGTCTTCTCTCTTTAACTTCTTCTCTAACTGATTAATTTCTCTTTTTCGCGAGAAAATTTAATTTTCTTGGTGCTCTGAGAAAAACTTCGGTCGAAGATCTAAAATGAGGAAACGGATAGATTCATCTTGTAATACCCCGATCGCCACCGTCCGTGAGCACACCAATGTCCGCTCTCTAGGCCCGTGGACGACCTCATGCCCTCTCTAGGCCTATGGGCCTCCACGTCCTTTCTAGGCCCATTGGGCCTCAACCTCGTCCGACGGTCGGTGCATTATTTTTCTGAGGCTCAAGAACTTGTTTACTGTCCCTACAAATCACCACATGATCTTTCCCTGTGCGTTGGCCTCACTTACACAGTACCGACAATCACTTCCCGGTAGGTCACCCATCCTAGTACTACTCCAGCCCAAGCACGCTTAACTGCAGAGTTCTGAAGGAGTGGTTGACCGAAAAGATAAGTGCACTTTGGTGACATAGGTAGCCAAATCAAATGTCTTAAGCCTCTTCTCATGCACCACCATACCAGA